>ML423464.1:0-48742 GCA_005239525.1 Nicotiana knightiana
CAAAGAAGAAATTTCTCTATTCCGAAATGATTATATCTTTAAAGCTTTCGAAATAAAATCACGGTTTAAAGGTTTTCACTCGAAGGTTTGACCAGCTTTATTGAGTTTTTTGGCTAAGGCCTGACATGAATAAATTGATGCAGTGATGAGTTGCTAGTGTTTTATTGGGTTGTGATTCCCGACATTTGGCTTGCATTCTTTCCATTCTATTTGCGTATTTCTATTATGTTGTTCGTTGATCGTAATTATTGAATTTTCTTCTGTATTACTCGATCGTACCATTAATTATATCGAAAAATCTTTAGATAGATATTATGTTTCGATCATTGCTACATTTATGTATTTTTACTTATTAGACCAGTGGTTTCTTGACTAGTCCTCATCACTACTTCACTGAGGTTAGTCTTGGTACTTACTAGGCACCGCCGTGGTGTGATCATACTACACTTCTGCGCATTTTTTGTGCAGATCCAGGTAATTGTCGTTGTTAGCTGCATGGATCGTTGACGAGGAGAATCAAGGTAAACCTGCAGCTGCATTCGCAAGCTTCAGAGTCATCTTCCTGTTTATGTCAACTGTACTTATTATTTCTAGACAGTTGTATTTTAATTTGGTTGAAAGATGTCGTAGAGCTTATGACTTGTATTTTACTGGGTTTTGGGAAATTGTAAACTCTGTCAAGATTTCTTTATCGATACTGTTATAATTCCTTTATTATTGTTGTTGTTCAGTGGAAATGTTAGGCTTACCTAGTCCCTAAGACTAGGTGCCATCACGATACCCAACAGAGGGAAATTTGGGTCGTGACAGTAAGTTAATTAAATTCAAAAGTTAACACAAATTATTTTGCTTGGTCCCATTCAGATATGACATGTATACCCCCAGAAGTGATGACTCATAAACTAAATGAATACCCATCCTTCGTACTTGTCAAGAAAATGAAAAGAAAGCCGGGATCGTTCAAGAATCAAGTGATCGATGAAGAGGTACAGAAACTCTTAAAAATCGGTTCAATACGTGAGGTAAAATATCCTAATTGGTTAACTAATACCGTAGTGGTACCTAAAAAGAACGGTAAATAGAGAGAATGTGTAGATTATATGGATTTGAATAAAGCATGCCCAAAAGACTCATTTCCATTACCGCACATAGATCAAGTGATTGATGCCACTACAAGTCATGAATTATTAAGCTTTCTAGATGCATATTCTGGTTACAATGAGATAAATATGGACCCCTTAGATGAGGAAAAAACCTCCTTTTATTACAAACAGGGGGATTTATTGTTACAAAGTCATGCCTTTTGGCTTGAAAAATGCTGGAGCCACGTATCAAAGGCTAGTGACCAAGATGTTCCAGGAACATCTAGGGAAACCAATGAAGGTGTACATTGATGACGTGTTGGTAAAGTCAACGAAGGCAGAAGATCATTTCCAACATCTCTCAACTACTTTCGAGATCCTCCGCAGGTATAACATGAAGTTAAATCCAGAAAAATGCGCCTTTGGCGTCGAATCAGGTAAATTTTTGGGTTTTCTCGTATCAAATAGAGGCATTGAAGTAAATCCTGCTCAAATTAAAGCTATTGAAGAAATACCTGATGTACAAACGAGCAAAAAAGAAGTTCAAAGATTAACAGGTATGATTGCAGCTTTAGCAAGATTCATCTCCAGATCTTCAGAGACGAGTTTTAAATTCTTCTCAGTACTAAAGAAGCAGAATCAGTTCGATTGGACTGAAGAATGTCAACAAACTCTTAAAGACTTGAAGGATTATATATCGAATCCCCCACTACTGTCTAAACCAAAGGAAGGGGAAAGGTTATACATTGTGGCAGAAATAGCCGTAAGTGCAGTACTGGTAAGGGAGGACAAAGGTAAGCAATCTCCTATCTACTATGTAAGTAAGTCCTTACTAGATGCTGAAACTAGATATCCTCATCTAGAAAAATTAGCCTTGGCTCTAATCATGGCAGCTAAAAAGTTAAGACTGTACTTTCAGTGTCACTCAATTACTGTTGTAACTTTATATCCTTTGAGAAATATTTTGCATAAGCAAGAACTGTCAGGTAGACTAGCTAAACGGGCAACAGAACTAAGCGAATATGGCATAGTCTATCAACCTAGGACTGCAATAAAGTCTCAGGTTTTATCCAATTTTGTCGCAGATTTTAACACTAGCTTAATTCCTGAAGTAGAAAAGGGTTACAAATCTTTACCGGAGCTAATCTAGGAATATGGACTCTATTCACCGACTGCTCTTCTAATATCAAAGGGGCCGGGTTGGGAATTGTTTTAATACCACCTTCGAGTGAAAAGATAAGGCAAGCTATTAAATGTTATCCAATTACTAACAATGAAGCGAAGTACGAAGTTGTCATTGCAGGACTCGAATTAGTACGAGAACTCTCAATTGAGCAGATCGTGATCAAAAGTGACTCTCAACTAGTGGTGAACCAGATGCAGGGGACTCATACTGCTAGAGAGACTCGAATGTAACAGTATCTGGAAAAGGCACGAGTCCTGGTGAAGCAATTCCAGTCATGGAAGATTCTGTAAGTACCTAGAGAGGAAAATGCAGAAGCGGATGTGTTAGCTAATCTTGCAGCAGTTACCGATGTAACGAATAAAGACGATGCTATTGTGATACACTTATTTCATTAAGCAATTGACCAGGACAATAATGAGGTAACATTTAATAATCTAACCTGGATTAAAGAAACGAAATTGTAAATTTTTTGCAGAATGGTATCGTGCCTGAAGATAAGAAAGAAGCTCAAGCACTTCGCCGAAAAGATGCACGGTACTACCTAGTTTGTGACACTCTGTATCGCAAAATGTTTGGAGGTTCCCTAGCAAGGTGCCTTGGACCAAACCAAACTGAGTACGTGATGAAAGAAGTACACGGAGGACATTGTGGGAACCACGCAGGTGCAACATCCTTAGTCAAAACCCTAATTAAAGTAGGGTACTATTGGCCTAAGATGGAAGAAGATGCTAAACATTTCGTAGCTAAATGCGATAAATGTCAATGATATGCTAACAATATGCATCAGCCCGTAGAATTACTAGACCCGGTTGCATCACTTTGGCCATTTATGAAATAGGGAATGGATATAATAGGACCTCTACCCCCAACCAAAGGAAAGGTACGATTTTACTTGTATTAACAAATTATTTCTCAAAATGGGTGGAGGCAAATGCTTTTAAAAAGGTGCGAGAAAAAGAAGTGAAAACTTTCATATGGTGAAACATCATATGTTGTTTTGGTATACCAAAGGAAATTGTATGTGACAATGGCCCAGAATTCATAGGCTCTCAAATCACAGAATTCTTCCAAAGTTGGAAAATAAAACGAATCACTTCTTCACCATATCATCCTGCGACTAATGGGCAAGCTGAGTCAACAAATAAAATCATTATTATCAATCTGAAGAAACGATTGGAAAAAGCTAAGGGAAATTGGCCTGAAGAACTATCGGCAATATTATGGGCTTATAGAACTACTGCAAAGACAGCCACGAGAGAAACCCCATTTGCGCTTGTTTATGGCTCAGAAGCTCTAATACCAGTGGAAATTGGTGAACATAGCATAAGATTCACAACAACAACAGAAGAAATAAACAATGTCGAGCTGAGAACAAATCTGGATTTACTCGAACAAAGGAGAGAAGTTTCTTTAATACGCATGGCAGCTCAAAAGCAAATCATAGAGCGATATTACAATAGAAAAGCTCACCTCAGATACTTCAAAATTAGGGACTTTGTCCTTAAGAAAGTTTTTCAATCAACAAAGGAGGCTGGAGCAGGAAAATTAAATCCAAATTGGGAAGGACCCTACAAAGTGTGTGGTATTGCGGGAAAAGGAGCTTATGAGCTGGAAACCATGGATGGCAGAATTTTACCAACAAATTGGAACATTGTTCACTTGAAGCAATATTACTTCTAAGGAGAAGGAATACCCACGGTCACGTATCATTACGTTCAATTTTTTTAGTACAATTAAAATAATGCTAACCATTTTAGATGATAGGCAAAAAACTAACCCATAACCAGATGATGATATTAGACCTGAATAGACACGAGGAAAAAACTGAATTCCCGGTCTAGGGTTACAACTTTCTGATGGAAGTTTCAAAGGGTTAAGCAATCATCATCTAAACTATATACCTTCGAGTCCCGTATATTTTTCCTTTTCAGGAAAAGGACCACAAGAAAGGAATAGTCAAGTGCTCGAGATTTCATTCTTCAAAGCTCAAACACTTGGGGGACTATACAGTATGGAAAGAGGCAAAGAAGACTATCAAAAGAGTCGAAGTTCAAGCCTGAAGATCCATTTTTCCCAATAAGTCAAAAGTTATGAGCAGAATCAAAGAGCCAAAGACAAAAACACAAAGCCTGATTCAGAAACCTACAAAGAACACACTCGTGAATATAAACGAATGTTTAAGTTAAAGGCAGAATTTAGTTACGGGAAGAAATTCATACCCCCGTGTTTATTCAAAAACCCGTTGTAAGAGAAAAAAGTTACGAAAGAGTATAGATGATGCTCAAACACATGTAAAATTTTACGAAAGTTCGAATAATATAAATACTTTCTGCAAAACATTATTCGAAAAAAACATGTGAATTCCTATCTCTCTTTTGTATGTTTACACCATTATGAAGTTAATACGTCTTCTTCGTTAAGTGTCGCTCATAAAAGGGACCTCTTTTATAAATCGTGCTTATTTCAAAAAGACACGAAATAATGAAGCATTTTTTATGCAAAATTAATTACCAAAGGGGTAAAACAAAAACCCGAACGTAAAGCATGAAAACACTTAAGAGTAAAACGAAAACTCGAAGAAACACAAGCCATGCTAAGAAATGTAAATATTAATATTATATAATGGTAAAAACTAAGTATTAACTTAGTTTAAACCAAAAGTGTTTAAACAAAGTTGCCCATAAGTTGTCATTGGGGACTTACTAAACCAAACTTCACCCCCAAATGGGACCGGGGGTAACCACCAATATAACCAAAAAAGAAAAAGAGAAGGGTTGATAAACACTTTCACTAGGCAATGGGGGGATTATCTTCATTAGCAAGAGGAGCGGCTTGAGATAGAGAGGCTTGGGCAACAGCTTCATCAGGCACGATATCATCACCCATTGGAACTTCAACCTCAGGTGATGAAAAATTTTGACTTTGCCGAGACTTTTCAATCGTCTCCTTAGTCTTGGCAATTTCAGCTTCTAAGTCAAAATTTCCTTGGCCCATTTCCGTCAATGTGTCAAGCCGGGCATTCAAATAATCCCAACTCACATCAATAGTTGCCTTATCCTCAAGAGCCTCGTAATCTTTCTCCCATTGTTCAATATCGGCTCTCAGCTCATCTCTTTCAACCACGATAGAATCATAAGAAGCCTACAAAGGGGCAAGAGATCTTTCCAGAAACTGAATCTTGTTTGAAGATTCACGGAGGTCCTCTTGGGTCTGGGTAAGTGATTTTACAAGTTCACCAGCATAATCCTCCTTCTGTTCCAAAAAAGCCTTCAAGTTTCTTATCTCTTCAGTGGCATGGGAAAGCTGCTCCGCAAAGGAAGACTCCAAGATATTTTTATCCTTGCCTGCTTGACTTGATGAAGCCTTCTCGATGGCCAATTCTGCTGCAATTACTCTAATTTGCTGCTCCAAGGTACACTTCTCCTCCTCTACTGCCTCCATATCAAACTGAAGACTCTCGAATTGCTCCTTCCAGTTATCAGCCTCGGTATGATAGTCATTCGCTAATTGCTCCGTATGAACGATCCTTTTCATCAATTATGTACCAATAAGATTGATCTGCACAAAAAGAGAAGTCAGATATTGGTACGGGATATATAAAAAAAGGGGAAACGGTATAAAAGATACCTTTAAGGATGAGTGTACAATCTCGTTCATCCAAGTTAGGGGTCGTTTGATATGAGGTATAAGAAGGTATAAGGGTGGTATAAAAATTTAATACCACCTTAATACTTTGTTTGGTTAGCAAACCAGGTATAAGTTATCCTGGTGTTAATTTTAACACTGGATAACTTATACTTTATAGAAGGTGGGGTAATTAGCACCGGTATAACTTATACCTTCTTCCTAGAAATTATACAATTGTCATTCTTAATACAACATACCAAACAATGAATAAACAACAATCCCAGCATAACTAATCCTAGCATAACTTATCCCAATATAACTTACACCGGCATAACTTATACCGGTATAAATCGTATTCCAACCAAATGACCCCTTAAGGAGCTATGACTTTCCAACTTAGACTTTTCAATCGGACCTATCAGAGGCTTCAACCACACATCCGTCTGGCCTGATTTCTTTAAGAGGCTACCTCCCGCAGGAACACCTATTATAATTTGCTTCATCTCCCCACTATTGGAAGATCCTACTTCGACAATAGAAGGCGCGGAAGTAGGGGCAGATGAAGGAGCCACATATGGACTAGGCGGGGGAGCAAAAACAACAACAGATACGGCAGACAAAAGTTCCATTGGAGCAGATGGAGGAATAATAGCAAGAGGTGCTTCCTCAGAAACTGTGCCAAAGCCTCAGTGGAATAATTGTTCAAATTTACTCATTGGCAGAGGAAGGAGTTGCATCTTCAGGAGCAGAAAGCTATGACTCAGACACGGAAGGTGGATTAGTAACTGGAACAGATTCATCGTCAGAAACGACTTTTCTTCTCCGTGACCTCCGAATCTGCGAACTTTCCTCCTGCTATTCCTCATCTTCCAAGGTCCGAGACCCACTTGCTTTCCTTTTTGATGAAAAGGAGTTCACTATAATTTCTTGGACCTTGGCCAAAGAAAGTTTCAAAGCGGATACTGCAGCAGCAGAGACCCCACGAGCGGGAAACCCTGATAAATAAAAGGGGTTAGAGAAGCTTGAAAGGAGAAAGAACGAAATATAAAAAAAAATGACTATGGGTTTTTACTTTCCAACCAAACCTCGTCGAGAGGTACTTCCAAGAACGTTCTTCCATTGGAGCAATCAACAACAATTTTTCTACCCAACAACCGAAGTTGGAGACCTCCTCAAAGGTTCCCATGGTTGCTGCAAAAAAAAAAACAGTCACGGTACTGAAAATTTATATATATATATATATAAAGAAGAAACTGAGCAAAACTTTACTCACGTGCAAATTTCCACTTCTCAGGGAAGGGGAGATTCTCTTCACATTCCAAACCTCTATTAGGGACAGCAACATACCGGACATACCACCCTCTATATTTATCATCATTAGGTAAAACCAAAACTCTTTTACTCCTAACCGCAAGAGTAAAAACTCCTTGGCGGAACAACATAGGAGAATAGAGATGAATGATATGATGAAAAGTAAAAGGAACTGAAGCTAAGGTGGCTAATATCTAAGGCATGCTACTTCCCTCCAGATAAGAGGATCGATCTGTCCCAAGCACACATTAAAAAATTGACAAAACCCTATGATGACAGGGTCGATGGGAGGCTTGAATCCTAAAGTAAAGGGGCAAGTATACACAAAAGAATACCCAGTTCTGTAAGAGATTATTCTCTGATTCTCATTGGGAACTAAGACTGGAAACTCAGATTTCCAATAACAATCTCTACGCACGAGTGAAACTAAACCCTCAGTGATTTGAGTAGGGTAAAGATCAACACGATCATGAGATGTCATAGAACAAAGTTGTTTTCTTATGGCCTCACTATCCTTTACAAAAGAAAACTCAGCAGGAACAATTTCATCAACTTTTGGCTCACAAAGTGGTTCGTTAGGTTCTCTACTCTTAGAAGAAGATCTAGAATCTCTAGCCCTAGAAAAAGACGAAGAAACACTATCCCTAGAAGATGGTGGGGGAGTAATGTTGCAAGGGGAATAAGAATCCCTAGAAAGAGTAGAACTCAAGCTTCTTTATCTACCAGCCCTCCTATTCCGGATTGGAGCAGAAGAAGGAGATAATTCATCTACATTGATAACCTTCTTGGGTTCTTGATTTGAGGAAGACATATTTACGTGAAAGAGGAATTTACAAGTAACGAAGAGAAGTTAGAAGTCTTTCGAGAAAGCAAAGGTAGGAAAAAGGGGTATTTATATTCAAAGGTAACCGTCAAAAAAATGGAAAAAGATACTGATGTGAAAGTCATGATTGGAACTGTCACTTCGTGACTGAGACAACTGCAAAAGGCCCTAAAAGGCGCTGCCGAATTGCAGGATCAATCCAGAATGCCACATGGCACTAGCATTAAATGGAAGTGACAATCGACACATACATTCAGAGATGGATGCAATGGTATGAGTGAAACGGCGGCTAAATTCCCGCCATAAATGAGTATCCACTTACCAAATATTTAATTGATAAATAAATGGTAAGTGAGGGGACTATATGTATTGGTAAAAATAAACTTCACACATGTAATAATTTTGATGACAAGGAAATCTACGTGGGTCAATGGAAACATGAAAGCTGGTCAGAAGTTTAGAAAAACGTATGGGGCAAAGAGGAACGGAATAGCATGCACCCGAGACAATTAGATGCAGGAATTTCAGTCTAATTGAGGAGATAAAGAGACACGATTAGAATGAACCAAGGCAGAATAAAGGCATATTCAAAGGTCTTCAATCAATGAGCTAAACATTACATAATCTTCATGCAACAGTTACGATTACCAATTGTAACGTTACGTTAATGATGTTATTAGTCATTAATGCTCAATCATTAAGAAGATTAGACATTATATTAAGAAATTCCCTATAAAAGGGAGTAAAACCTCACTTGTATACACATGTTAGAACCACTACTGAAATATACTTACTTTTATGCTATCTTATTGCTTTCTTATTTACAAGTCTAAATCCTATTATTAGCTAATCTCTTTGGTTATCAGAAGCCCGAGTACTTCTTAAAATAGCTTTGACTAAGAATCCAATTCTTTGGTTAAACACATGTCAATCCAACCTACTACCAAGATGTCATATATATCCGAGTTCCTTCTGAATTAACTTTAAATTGATACTTCGCCCCACCATAACACCACAATCCTCAACCCAGACTCACCACACGAGACCCAAGCATAAAACCACACCCCCCTAAGGCCCATAAGCCGATGAATACTCTCTTAAATATCCCCAAAAGTACCACAAGCAAGTGCTCACTCAATCAACACCTCAGTGCTCAAGCTACAGTTAAAACCCGGCCTCAAGTCCTCCAGACTGGCCCAACATCAACACACAGAAATCACATCTCGCACCTCATCCAGGAAATCACAAGTCGTCGATGCATAATTGATATCGAGCGCTCATGTGCGCATGCGAATGCGTGGAAGGAATTCAAAGAGTTACACTTCAAGATGAATCAGTATCGCATGATAAGAATTCAAGAATGTGAAATTTTCCTAAAGGTTCTGCAACCTCTCGAAGATAAGTACAGACGTCTCTGTACCGATCCGCAAGACTCTACTAAACCCGCTCATGACTCGTGAGACCTATGAAACCTAGGCTCTTATACCAACTTATCACGACCCAAATCTAACCATGTCGTGATGGCGCCTATCGTGTTACAAGGCAAGCTTATTTCCCAAAACATTACTATGTCGCGCCAACCTTTTTCCTCCCCTTTCAGATCGATCAGGGTCTTCGACATTATTGGTACAACTCGTTTCCTTTTGGGAAAGGGTGAGGAATTGAAGAGTCACCACCTTACGATTTTTAAGGTGCGTTAGGGCACCTACTAAAGGTTATTTACAAACACTTATTAGATAACCAGAGATAGGGTAAGGGCTTGAAATTACTTCAAGGGGAAGGTGTTAGGCACCCCTCGAAGTCCACAATTGTGGTTCCCGGCCCAAACAAACTTTGTGAACAGATAACATATAAGCAATAAATACATAGGTAAATAGATGAAGGTTTTGAGAAGATTTGTTGTCCAAGCACACATATGTGCTTAAGTTTAAAAGATTTAAAATCTAAGCACATATACAAAATTTCGGAGGTTTTACAATCTGAGCACACATGTGTAAGGGATAGGGGGGCCCTAGGTTGTTTATCCTATGGGATCACATCAGTACAATGCCCGGTAATCACTCCACAGAAGAGGGGCTACACGTGGCATTAGCGCACCGGATATCATATACATGTCTACCCTTCCTACCCCTTAGTGGTTATTAAGCGAGTTTATTTAACGACCTCTATGCGTGTTGTTACCCGTCCCTTCTTAATGGACCTAGAGGAATTTAGGACCTCTAAATATAGGCAGTTCTATACAAAAGCCCTAAAGTTAAAAGGATAAAATTCTAAGCGACAGGAAAGAACAAATAGGGCTTTACAAATAAATGCTGGAAAAGCAGTTAAGAGGCTCAAATTTACCTCCACAGATAATGCACATAAGCAGCACGTCTCAAAGACAAACAAGAGGCAGTTTTATTAGACAGAATCCTAAGACAGGATATCTAAGTGAATATCAATGCACAGAAGTATGCAGCTTGTTTATAAACTCAATAGCAAGGACCTAATCAGTTTGCCTACTAATTTTAAAACCTGTTAGTCTTTAGACAGTAAACGCAATCAAAACAATATTCATTTTTAAGAGGTTGATTACCTAAGGCTTGCTTGGTGGGGTTGTGCATAGTGACTACCAGAATTATTAAACAGTTCAGAGGTTGTTTTACCTAAAACATGCTGTTCTAAGTGATGTAAATCTTAGAATGCAGAGATAGTTACCAATTTCTATTAAGAACAAACATGATAATCATATGCGAGGTTATTTTATACCTTTTCATGAATCAGCAGTTTAAACTAGGCGTAGTTAAGTACATGTAGACAAAATCCTAGAGCATGGTATCTAATATGCACATATAAATGTAGGATGACTAAGACATAATTTCAGGATGCACAGGATTCCTAAAGCATGATTTCTAAAATGCACAAAGAGTTATAGGATGATTGGGACATGTTTTGAATGCACAGGAGTATTAATTTTATCACCCTAGGAGCAAGATTTCTAAGTGGTAGGCATAAGCATAAATTAAAGACATGTTGTACGTTAAAGCAATAAACATGAAAGCCTTAAAGACATGATATCTACGCTTGGCATGGTTTGAATGAATATGTTAGTCCTAATCGTGGATCCTAATGCAGATATAGGGAATGTAAAGCCTAAGGCATGATTTCTACCCAGTGGCATTGATAAGATCATATAGCTATCCCCCCACTTCACTAGCCATCCCCCAATATTCATTTACAATAATTATTACAGACCATCTGCATAAATTACATAAATAGATAAAGGAAAAGAAGAAATTAAACTATAGGGAGCCTGAAAACATGCCCAGATTCCCAGAACCTCAAGTGCCCAAATGTTTCATAGACTTTCTCATATCCGGGTGTGTCAGAGTTCCCTAAGGACCTCAAGGGATCCTGGGCAGTGCTCACGTCCAGATTTCATAACCATAATTGAGTAAGTGCAGTGTGGAAGGCCCAGCCCCAGTGCATCAGAGTTTAGAGGGATCTCACAGGAATCCTAAGGCAGTCATACACTGGAGGGGCAGAACCTAAGGACCTAAGAGTAGAGTGAGAGTGCTTGACATAGTTTTGAAAAGAGTTTAATAGGAAAGCAGTATTTGAAATGAGGGATTCAGTTGCATTAGTTTTATAAAATAGGAGAGTTGTTTAGCAGTAAAACAGTTTTGAGAAGAGTGGCGAAATCAAACAAACAACAGATCAAACACAGAGCCAAACAGGTTCAGCAATACTCAAATAACAACCATTCACACAGGGATAATTGGGGACTGGGGACACATAATACACATATAATAAACATAAGTCTCTTGCAATTAAGGGGTATCTAATAGTGTAAATAGTGAGACATGAATTCAAGAATGCTAATTAGAACATAGTCACAACATAAGAAGTGCTTAGGGGGTTCATGGGATTGGGAGATGAGATAGTATAGGATTTCATAGCAGCAGTGAGGTCATAGAAGCACCAAACATGATTGAGCATAGCATCAGGGCAACTTAGGGTAACAAATCAATAAGGCATACCAGAACTAGGCTACTAGTACACAAGCATCAAAACAGAATTGAGTCATATTGAATCAGATTACAGGTTTATAAGAACATGCTAATCCTAAATAGTTAAGTCATAATAGCATAATAGATGAAGAAATGATGCAAAGAGGTCAATTACATGTTGAACAAAAAAACAATAGATAGAAACAGATTAGGAACATGATATACTGAAGCAGTAAAAGGAACATACTGGTTTTGGGACTTAAACTGAAAATTAGAACATACCAGTAAAGGGACAATCAAAGTCAGGCAGTGATTGGGGAATCAGAATCAATCAACATAAGATCAATATAAGTACTTCCTTCAATTAAGGAGTTAATTTTGAACGATAATAGACATGCAATAAATAAGGAAAGATACAATATGATTGGAATATAACACAATAAGGAAATAATTTTAGCACAGTACCAGTATAGAACATGTAATTGATGCTAGATTTAGAGGATTTTAATTAAGGAAATAACATAAGAATTAATTTGACAGCATAGTCGACGAGAAAATAAGGCAAGAAATAAGCTAAGGTCGAAAAATCAGCAGGGAAATCATCATAAGGGATTAGTGAAAGGTATCAATCACAGGGAATCAAGGGTTCAAATAGGAAATAGTACTGATTTAGGGGGGATCAACACAAATTGCACAGAATAAACACATGATAAGCAAGGCAGAAGGCAAGAATTAGAACCCTAATAGACATGGTAAGGTAAAGATCATATAGAATCAGGGATTCAAACTGGAATATAGTACTGATAAACTTAAACCTCTGAGAGTAAGCGAGGTAAGCACATAATAGGCAGAAATAGGCAGAATCAAAAACCCTAGTAAGTTAAATAGGGTGAAAATCACAAAAATACTTAGATTAATCGAAGCAGATTCATGAGAAGCAAACATGCAAACAAGTCTGAAAGAACGAACAGTAAAGATAAACTCAGAACCCAAAGATTAAACCAAGAAACTTAGGGTTTTCAACATAATAAAATCAGATGAAGGAAAAACTTAAACAAATCATTTAAACACAGTGAAAATCACAGAATAACACTAAAGTCAGAAGAAGAATCATTTTTTGAAAAGGGTTTAAGAACTTAGTTTGAAGATGAAGAGATGCTTTAGGAAAATCGGAAAATCTTTAAGAAAACAACAAAATAACTCGGAATATACCCAGATCTATTACAGATCTAAGAAATCCAATGTTAAAATTAGGAATTCAGAGAGAGAACCCAAAGAGAGAGACAGAGAGTCGGCTTAGAAATCACAGGTTCTAGCCGGAGATGGGAGGATCTTACTCAGATGGCCATGGACGGCTTGACAATGACATGAAAGCCATGAGAGGTGAACACGGACCCCGGGGGTGGATGAATAACCAACCGGTCCCTTGAGGACCTCAGGGATGCAACAATCGAGCCATAGAGAGAAGCCATGGAGGCTAGGAGGTAGGGAACAACCATTGTTAATGGATGGAGAAGAGATTAGGGTTTGATGAAGAGAGGATTTGAGAGAGAAGGGGAAGAGGATGATGACATATAAAAGATGAGGGAAATGAGAGAAGTGAGGGTTTGGGATGGGGGTTGTTTGGATTAATTAAGGAAAGGGTAAATCCGGACCGTTGGGTAGGATAAATGTATTGGGACTGGGTGTTTGGGCCGTTTTAATCATGTAAAGACCCGTAAAATTTCTATGTCGAAAATAATGCCCGAGTAGGTCCCTGTGTTGTTATAACTGTAGAAATTCTTAAAACGGTCCGATTTTGAGTAAAAAGTACACCAGAACTTGAAAGATCAAATTTTCCAGGACGCGCGTTATGCGACGCACTATGCGACCCCATAACGCGGTCGCATACCTGGACAGTAGCCTATCCAAATTGAGGACAACTATGTGGCCCGGAATGCGATCACATTTTGGGTATGCGGACCGCATAGTTATCGCATTCTTGCCCCATGGTTTTTGCGAAGCAGGTTATGTGACGCACTATGCGATCACATAACAAGTATGCGGACCGCATACCTGGGCTGTTTGGTTCCCGTTTTGGGCCCAGTTAAAGGCCAACTATGCGACAGGAATGCGGACCACATAGCGCATTCCTGACCGTATTTCTGTGTCGGAGCTCCTATTTTCTAAATTTAAGACCCGGCCCCCTATTTTATAAAACACCCCTTCCCTTCATTTTTAACAATTTTCTGACCAAAAAATAGAGAGAGAAGAAGAGAGTTCTTGAGAGAAAAGATTTCAACATCATTCAATTTGATTTTTCCAAAATCACTCAAGCCCGGAAATTATCAAGTTATTGTCATCTTCCTCACTCAAAGAGGTAAGTCTTCACCCTATTTCCCCAATATCTCAAATTTTGTGTAAGAATGAAACAGACATAGGTTGGTTCTTGAAAACAAAAAGTGAAATCTTGCATGCATGTGAGTTAAACCCCGTAATCTAGTAAAGGGAAAAACAAGTTTGGATAATTATTCTCAAAAGGGGGTTAGTAGTCTAAGGGGTCACATAGTGTTTGATAAAATACTCAATTGGGTACAAGATTCCTAATTCTAAGTGAAATATGTCTCATTGTGGAATAGATTGACGGTGGTAGATGGTCCGGTGAATTGTGATAAAAATTAAAAAAGGGGCGACACGAGGTATGTATGGCTAACTTTAATCTTCGTAGAGTCACCTTGTTGGTGTCCAAACATTCAGTATGATTTTCTTGCTGAGTATATGTGAATTGATTTCCCGGTTGTGTTGAGGTGTGAGATTTCATTCTCTGATTTTTCTTAATCGACTATCGTGATAATTGAAATGTGAAAGGTAACTTCTATGTGATTACTCTATCATGTGCAAGGTTCGTTAAATACTTGAGTATGTTGGTATGAAAGAATGGTAACGAACTCAAATGTTTAAATGTAACTAATTGATAAGGGTTGTGTAACAATTGATGAAAGGGAGTTGTGAATTGACCTAATTGAACTAAATGACCATGGAAATATTGTATATGACTCACTGTTGGCAAGGTTTATTGTGTCTTAACTTCATATGGATTGTGGGTTGTAATGAATTTATATTCTTTTTGATGAGCATCTTTGTGGTTGAATTAATGGGTGATAAAGACTATTATGAACACATGATTGTTTGGGTGTTATGAAGTTGTACTCTTGATGATATGAAGCCCTGTGATTTAAATTGTAAGTTGTAATTTTTTGCTATGAAATGTGATGGTAAGGTGGGATCGGGTTGCACGCCACAACAGAAGTAATAAGGGTGTGATGTGATTGTAAGGTGGAATCGGGTTGCACGACGCAACATAAATGTAAGGTGGGATCGGGTTGCACGCCATAACCGAAATATAAGGTGGGATTGGGTTGCACGCTGTAATAGAAATGTAAGGTGGGATCGGGTTGCACGCCGCAACAGAAATGTAAGGTGGGATCGGGTTGCACGCCGCAACAGAAATGTAAGGTGGGATTGGATTGCACGCTGCAATAGAAGTAATAAGGGTGTTTGTGATTGTAAGGTGGGATCGGGTTGCACGCCGCAACAGAAATGTAAGGTGGGATCAGGTTGCATGCTGCAACAGAAGTAATAAGGGTGTAATGTGATTGTGAGGTGGAATCGGGTTGCACGCCGCAACAGGGGAAAACGATTGAAATAAGAAACTGTGGAAACCTCATTTGTGATTCTCTGTATCTTGTGCAATATTTTTTTGGGTTTCTTTAACTACCTCATATATGTGTATTGTTTGATTCTACATAGAGTGAAGTTAGTTTATACATACTAGTACTCTTCAATGGTACTAACGTCGTTCCATAGCAGGTAGCTCAGTTCGCCGTTAGTGGTGCCTCCTCTTCATCTTTCAGCAGTACTGGTGAGCCCCACTTCCTCCCGGGGCCGTGTGTAATTCATGCCATCTCTTTTGAATTTATTATGTATTGTAAGGTATAGCCGGGGCCTTGTTGCCGGCAGGTATTGAATAAACTCCTAGTATTCATAAAGGCTCCGTAGACAAGATGTGGGTGTATATATGTATTTTGGGTAGTAACTGTACGTATTCGGAATCGTGGTCCGTATTTGAAAGTTATGTATGTATTGTGTATCTTTTTGGGAATCAACTGTTGAAATGCTAAAAGAGAAATGAACTTAAGGTTGTAAACCCACTCTTAAATCCTAAGTTGTTATTTCATATGGAACATGGTGCATTGTATACACGGGGGAAACGTGTTGAGTAGGAAATGCAATCCAGGTCTGCTTGACCGTTTTCACCTGGTTAGGTATCGGTCTCGTCCCTCGATTTTGGGGCGTGAAAAACTTGGTATCAGAATCTAAGGTTTTAAAAGTATCCTAGGATGTCTCGGAGCCGTGTCTAGTAGAGCCCTTTTTACCGGTGTGTTGTCGACCACATCAATAATTAGGGGGCTGCATGGACATTTAGGAAAGTACCCTCTTATTGCTATTCTATATTGTGCGATGTGGTGGAAGGTGAGGTTTTCTATCTCTAACTCGTGCATTGTTCCAATTTTCAGTAAATGGCACCCAAGAAGAAAGCTCGACTCGGCCTAGAGGCCAATGCCACCCCATGATTGGCCGTGAATTCTTTATCTGATGGTGCGGGTGAGAATGATTCCCCGACCCTGAATCTGCCTGACTCTTCCATCCCAGGAAAGGATATTCCTATTCCCGCTCCAGCGGAGGGTGCTACAGTACCTCCCGCTGATGTTCCTGATCCTTCTTCAGTCCCATCTTCCGGTCTAGGTATTTCTGATGGGAACCTCAGGGGAGCTATTCAGATGTTGACCCAGTTAGTGGCCTCCCAGGTCCAAAGATCACATGTTTCCCCTGCACCCTCTAGCGATCAAGGGGATTCTTCAGGTTCCAGGGTCAACCAGTTTCTACAGTTAGCCCCTCCAGAGTTCACAGGCACCGACCTAGAGACTGACCCTCAGGAGTTCATTGACGAGATGTGCAAGACCCTTCAAGTTATGAGGGCTATGAGACATAGGGGTTGAGTTGGCTTCCTATCATCTGAATAGAGCGGCATATTCGTGGTTTGAGATGTGGGAGGGGTCCCGTGGGGAGGGGAGCCCTCCGGCAAAGTGGGATGAGTTTATTGATGCCTTCATGGATCATTTCTTGCCTGCCGAGATTATGGCAGCCCGTGCTACAGAGTTTGAGGCCCTCAAGCACGGCAACATGAGTGTGTGGGAGTATCATATGGAGTTTGTGTGCTTGTCCAAATATGTTGTTCACATGGTGTCTACTATGGAGGCTAGAGTTCGTCGGATTGTTCAGGGCCTTGGTCCCTTGGTTATTAATGAAGCTGCTACAGCTGCCTTGCATTCGAATATGAATTACGAGAAAATAGTGGGATTCTCCCAGGCTACAGAGGCTCGAAAATTAAAGATAAGTATGAAGAGAGAGAGAGCAGTAGTAGGGCCCGGTTAGCGGGCAACCCTGGGAGCTCAGTTGGAGGTGTGAGATCAGCCCTTGGGAGAGGATCATCAGGGCCATCTCAGTCATATGCTCAGTCCTCAGCCAGTGCGCCGCCATCAGGGCACAGTTATCAGCAGGGAGGTCGTTTTGGACCCGGTTCAGGTAGCAGGAGGTTCCATCAGTCAGGTCGTTCAGGTGGGAGGTTTTAGCAGCAGCGAAGGGTCCCATGCCCTAGGTGTGGGCGATTTCATACTGAGCCTTGTTACTTGAACATTCCGGTATGCTATAGATGCGAAGTAAGGGGTCATGTTCAGCGAGATTGTCGTGCGCCCAGTTAGGGCATAGGCAGGGGTACTGCTCAGCCCTTTAGTTCATCATCCGCTACGTCCTCAGTACACCCTCCATCACCAGCAGGGCGCGGAGCAACTAGGGGTAGAGCACGGGGTAGGGGGACCTAGCCGGTTTTATGCTTTGAGTGGTCACCAGAGTGCCGAGGCTTCTCCGGATGTTGTCACAGGTATTCTGACTGTTGAGTCTCATGATGTTTATGCTCTTATTGAACCGGGGTCTTCTTTGTCATATGTTACTCCATTTATTGCTTCAAGTTTTGGGATAGAATCCGAACAGCTTCACGAGCCGCTCTCTATGTCGTCTCCGGTTGGTGATTCCATTACGGCCGTGCGAGTCTATAGAAATTATGTTGTCACGGTGCGTCGTCGGGATACCACGACCAATCTTATTGAGTTAGAAATGATTCATTTTGATGTAATTATGGGGATGGATTGGCTCTATTCGTGCTTTGCTAAACTCGACCACTGAGCCAGGATTATGAGGCTTGAGTTTCCTAATGAATCAGTTATCGAGTGGGAGGGAAATAATGTTGTGCCAAGAGATAGACTCATTTCCTACCTTAAGGCCTCAAAAATGATCAGGAAAGGGTGCATCTATCATTTGGTTCGGGTTGCGGACACCACTTCAGAGGTGCCTTCTCCCGAAACTATGTCTGTTGTGAATGAATTTCTTGAAGTATTTCCGGAAGAGCTTCCTGGAATTCCACCAGATAGAGAGATCGATTTCGGGATTGATGTATTGCTAGATATGCAGCCAATATCTATTCCACCTTACCGAATAGCGCCAGCAAAATTGAGAGAGCTAAAGGAACAATTAAAAGATCTATTAGAAAAAGGTTTCATTCGGCCAAGTGTGTCACCTTGGGGCGCACCGGTTCTTTTTGTCAGAAAGAAAGACGGATCGCTTCGGATGTGTATTGATTATCGGCAGCTCAACAAGGTCCCCATCAAGAATAAGTATCCATTGCCTCGGATAGATGATTTGTTCGACCAGTTGCAAGGTGCTAAGTTCTTCTCAAAGATTGATTTACGGTCCGGGTATCACCAGTTAAAGATTAGGGAACAGAATACTCCTAAGGCTGCCTTCAGGACTCGTTATGGGCACTTTGAATTTCTGGTAATGTCTTTTGGGCTAACCAACACCCCAACAACTTTTATGGATCTTATGAATCGGGTTTTCAAACCGTTTCTCGACTCCTTTGTGATTGTCTTCATTGATGATATTCTTGTTTATTCGTGGAGTCAGGAAGATCATGCTAATCACCTTAGGGCAGTTCTGCAGACTCTTCATCAGCACCAATTGAATGCAAAGTTTTCAAAATGTGAGTTTTGGCTAGAATCAGTCACCTTTTTGGGCCATGTTGTTTCCAGGGAGGGGATTCGGGTTGATCCCAAAAGATTGCAGCGGTGAAGGATTGGCCTAGGCCAACGACCCCGACAGAGATTCGCAGTTTCTTGGGTCTAGCTGGTTATTATCGGAGGTTCGTGGAGGGGTTCTCTACCCTCACCTCCCCATTGACTAAGCTGACGCAGAAAGCAGTTATGTTTCAATGGTCCGATGCATGTGAAAAGAGTTTTCAGGAATTAAAGTCAAGATTGACTTCGGCACCAGTGTTGACCTTGCCAGAAGGTTCAGAGGAATTTGTGGTATATTGTGATGCGTCGAGGATTGATTTGGGGTGTGTGTTGATGCAATGTGGTAAAGTTATAGCGTATGCTTCAAGGCAGCTCAAGAACCACGAGAAGAATTATCCGACGCATGATTTGGAGCTCGCGGCGGTTGTGTTTGCATTAAAATTCTGGCGGCATTATCTTTATGGGTTCCATGTGGACGTGTTCACAGACCACAAGAGTCTTCAGTATTTATTGAAGCTGAAGGAGTTGAACTTAAGGCAGTGGAGGTGGTTGGAATTGCTCAAGGACTATGATATGAGTATTTTGTACCATCCAGGGAAGGCGAATGTGGTAGCCGACGCTCTTAGTCAGAAATCCATGGGTAGTTTGGCTCATTTGGAAGCCGGTCAGAGGCTTTTGGCACGGGAAGTTTATCAGTTGGCCGGTCTGGGGGTCTGTCTTACGACCTCAGACAAAGGGAATGTTGTGGTGCGTAATGGAGCGGAGTCTTCGCTTGTAGAAAAAGTCAAGGGAAAGAAATTCAGGGATCCGGCTTTGGCATAATTGAGGGAAGCAATTTTGAATCACAAGACTTCAACATTCTCACTCGGCGATGATGACGATGTCCTGCGGTGTCAAGAGAGGTTATGTGTTCCAGATGTGGATGATCTCCGGGAAAGGGTGATGGTAGAGGCTCACAACTCCAGGTATTCAGTACACCCAGGTTCTACGAAGATGTATCATGATCTCAAAGAAATTTATTGGTGGAATGGTATGAAGAGGGGTGTGGCAGACTTTGTGGCTAAGTGTTCAAATTGTCAGCAAGTAAGGGACGAGCATCAGAGGCCCGGTGGTTTGACGCAGCTTATGGAAATACCAATGTGGAAATGGGAGATGATCAATATGGACTTTGTGGTGGGATTACCTCGCATTCCATGTAGGTTCGACTCGATTTGGGTGATAGTGGATTGAATCACGAAATCGGCGCATTTCTTGCCAGTCAAGTCCACCGATACTGCAGAACAGTACGCTCATTTGTATATCAAAGAAATAGTCAGGATCCATGGAACTCCAGTTTCTATTATCTCGGATCGAGGGGCCTAGTTCACAGCTAACTTTTGGAAGAAATTTCAGCAAGGTTTGGGTACTCAGGAGAATCTCAGCACAGTATTCCATCCACAAACTGATGGGCAGGCAGAGCGGACTATTCAGACGCTTGAAGATATGTTGCGGGTTTGTGTATTAGATTTCAAGGGTAGCTGGAATGAACACTTGCTGCTTATAGAATTTGCTTATAATAACAATTTCCATGATAGTATTCAGATGGTCCCATTTGAGGCATTGTACGAGAGGAGATGTAGATCTCCGATCGGATGGTTTGAGGTTGGTGAGGCCGAATTGCTAGGACCAGATCTTGTGCACCAAGCTATGGAAAAAGTTAAAGTCATTCAGGAAAGGATGAAGACTGCTCAGAGTCGTCAAAAATCCTATGCGGACGTTCGTCGAAGAGATTTGGAGTTCCAAGTAGATGATTGGGTATTCTTGAAGGTGTTTCCCATGAAGGGAGTAATACGGTTTGGGAAGAAAGTAAAATTGAGCCCTAGGTATGTCGGGCCGTATCGGATTGCTCAAAGGATAGGACAGGTGGCTTATAGGCTGGAATTTCCCCCTGAAATGTCATTAGTGCACCCGGTGTTCCATGTGTCTATGTTGAAGAAAGTGGTTGGAGATCCATCAGCTATCATGCCAGTATTCTTGATAGGAAATTCCGTAGATTGAGGAACAAAGAAATTGCGTCAGTTAAAGTGTTGTGGCGAAGCCAGCAAGTTGAGGAATCCACGTGGGAAGAGAAAAATGAAATGAGAGAAAAATACCCCTATTTGTTTGAATAATTCTGGTAGTGATCGTGCGAACTGTCATCTCTAAGAAATTACATGTTATGTTCAGTTTTGTGCAAATGCACCCTATTTTCCCCTAACTGCTGTACTATTGTAACTTCTCAAGTTGTGCTATAATTGTGTAGTTATGACTAATGTGCAACCCCTTGGAGTAAATGAAATTATGTGAAAACTCATGTGATGGTTAAATGATTAATTGAAGTGTAGATTGGTAAGGATTAATTGATGTGTATATGGCATGTTGAAGTAATTGAATTGTATGGGACTTGTCGAGGTGACCAAATTATGTGCAAGGCCATGAAATAACTAGTTATGTGTGGAATTGGTTAGGAATATGTGTTTCGTGGGCTCTCTGACACGTAGATAGGCCTAATTACAGAGGAAACTCTGGCGAATTTTCAGAAAATATTGGAGTTAGAAAAAAATGAGTTGGGGGTTGGCATATTGTGTTTTCAAAACCAAATGATTTCCTGTCACAGCCTAGATTTCCCACCCTCGGGAGTCGTGATGGCGCCTACTAGTGGGATCTAGGCAAGCCAAACCTTAATTACCTTTTTCATTAACACGTTACCTCTTTTATCAAATGTTAGCAATCGCATGCAAGAAATGGAATTTAATAATAAAGCGGAAGTCTTAAATTATATTAAAAAAATTTAATAGAAATGCGGAAAATTCAACATAAGCCTCTACCCAAGACTGGTGTCAAAATACTCACGAACTACTAAGAGTACTAAATACAATCGTCTGAAAGAAAACACAACTTTTTGTCTCGAGTACAATGAGATAACAGACTGAAATAATAGATAGAGGAGACGTCGGTCCTGCGGACTTCTGCAAGGCTACCTCAGTATCTCGCTGGACTGAAGGCCTGCTCCCGCACTACTGCTGCGGTCCAAGACCTGGATCTGTGCAAAAGAGCACAGAGTGTAGTATCAGCACAACCGACCCCATGTGTTGGTAAGTTCCTAGTCTAACCTCGGCGAAGTAGTGAAGAGGCTAGAACCAAACTACCAAGTAAACTTGTGCAGTTCGAATATATATATATATATATATATATATATATATATATATATATATATAACGGAAAAAGAAATACAGGAAGTAATCAATCAATAAAGGAAGGGGAACATGCTGTGAGGAAATAACAATTTCATATAAGAAATCTCAAATAAAGAAAGGAACAACAAGGCTAGAATATTAATAAGGATCAGAAATCACAAACCTGCACGGCATCACCCTTCGTGCTTTTACTCTCGTCCTCACTATCCAATGTATAATGTAATCAATGTAAATCATGGCACGGCATCACCCTTTGTGCTTTTACTCTCTTTCCTCACAATATAATCAATGAATATCTGTACGAAATGGTACATCGTATGGAACGGCATCACCCTTTATGCTTTACACTCTTTCCTCACAATGTCAAACAATGCACGGCATCACCCTTCGTGCTTTACACTCTTTTCTCACAATATCAAACAATGCACGGCATCACCCTTCGTGCTTTAACACTCTTCCTCACACAAAAAGCAATCACAAACAAAGGGCAAGGGAGTAAGCAGAATAGAAATAGAAATCCCGGCAAGGGAACATCAATTAAACAATTAAATCCTGGCAAGGGAACAATAACAGTAATCTCAACATACAGTGCACGACATCACCCTTCGTGCTTTATCACTTTTCCTCACAATAGCAAACAATGCACGGCATCACCCTTCGTGCTTTAACACCCTTCCTCACCCAAACAACAATCACAAACAAAGGGAAAGGGAGTAAACAGAATAGAAATAGAAATATCGGCAAGGGAACATCAATTAAGCAATTAAATCCCGGCAAGGGAACAACATCAATAAGTTTCCATATCCCAGCAAGGGAGAAAATCAACAAACAACAAAACGTCCCGGCAAGGGAATAACCAATAACTCTTTCTCTTTCTTTCACTTTCATCTCATAGTTCACATTATCACTTGAGCCAATGCTCCAAAGATTTAGTTATCTTATATACCTTCACAATTTGTATTTCAACTCGAGCCAACGCTCCACAAAGTTTAAAGATCACAATTCCTTTCACATACTCGTTACAACATATAAAAATCATAAATTAAGCATGGAAGTTATAACAAAAACCAAAATATTCGCAATATAAGGACTCACGGTAATGCTAGACACCAATGTATAGATACTCGTCACCATGTCTATACATCGTACTCGACAATTAGCAAGTAGCAAATAAGACTCAACTCCTATTCCCTCAAGCTAAGGTTAGACCAAACACTTACCTCAACTTCCACGGCCAAATCAATCCACAACAATCGCTTTCCCTCTCGAACAGCTCAATCAAATCTATACAATAATGACTTCAAATATCAATATATGCTAAACAAATCAAGCCCAATGCCTCATTATAGATTTCCAAACTTTCTTCCCAAAATCCCAAAAATTGACCCCGGGCCCGCTCAATCAAAACACGAGGTTCGGACCAAAACCATGTCACCCATTCACCCACGAGCCCAAATATATAATTTATTTTCAATTTCGACCCCAAAACGAGGTCTAAATCAAGAAAATTCAAAAAGCCCTAACTCTACCCATTTTCCCCAATTTCTGCCCTAAATTACATGTTTTAGGCTTAGGAATTCATTAGATGTTGCTGAAAAATGAAGGAAACGAGTGAAAATTTACTAACCCACGAAGTTTTGGTGAAAGGAAGCTTCAATGGACGCCTAAGGACCTTGGAGAAGAAGGAGTTCGTGAGAACTTAATGAAATCCCGTTGCTACTGTTTCTGAAAATAAAAAGATATAACTGGGCGAAAATGCCCTTAGCGTTCGCGACAGGAAGGTCACGTTCGCGAAGGGTAGAACTTGGCAGACTATCGCGTTCGCGAGCTGAGGGATGCGAACGCGAAGAGAAAAAGGCTGGGGGTCCAAGAATTGGTCTATGCGGACGCGTGGAACCTTACGTGAACGCGGTGAAGGAAGTTGCAAGGCTACGCGTTCGCGAAAGGGTGTATGCAAACGCGAGAGGAAAAGAGGGGCTAAGTCCCCCAGGTTCAACAACTCTACGGGAACGCGAGTGTAGGGGTACGAACGCGAAGAAGGAAAGACTCAGAGCTTCGCGAATGCGGAAGAGGCGTCGCGAACGCGAAGAACAAATGGACCTGCAACTGCTGAAGCCAATTTCTGCACTTTTTCCTAAGTTCGAAACCACTCTGAAACACCTCCAAAACACTCCCGATCCCTCGGGGCTCCTAACCAAACATATGCACTAACTCAACGACATCCTACGAACTTAACGGTGCGATCAAATCGCCAAAATAACATCAAAAACAATGAATCAAACCTCAAAATCACTAGTTTTTCTTCTAACTTCATTAACTTTCAAATTTAGAACTTTAAGTCCGAAACACGTCAAACGACGTTCGATTTCAACCAAACTTCACAGAAATATCTTAAACCACATATAAGACCTATACCGGGTGCCGGAACAAAAATACGGGCCCGATACCAACACGTTTTAATCAATTTTCATTTCAATTTTCCTTAATAATTTCAGAAAAACAATTTTACTCAAAAATTCATTTCTCGGGCTTGGGACCTCGGAATTTGATTCCGAGCATACGTCCAAATCCCATATTTTCCTACGGACCCTCTGGGACCGTCAAATTACGGGTCCGGGTCCGTTTACCCAAAATATTGACCGGAGTCAAATTTACTCATTTTAATATCAAATTTTAGCAATTTTCACAGAATTTCATATTTAAGATTTCCGGTTACGCGTTCGGACTGTGCATGCAAATCGAGGTGACTATAAATGAGCTTTTCAAGGCCTCGGAAGCATGGAATGGGTAAGAAAACAGGTGATGACCCTTTGGGTCGTCACATTCTCCACCTATAAAACAATCGTTCGTCCTCGAACGGACAGAAGAAGGGAGTACTTGAGTCGGGGAATAGATGAGGATAACGGCTCTGCATATCGGACTCGGACTCCCAGGTCAATGCCTCAGGAGGCTGACCTCTCCATTGAACACGAATAAAAGGGAAACTCTTGGATCTCAATTGACGAACCCGCCGGTCTTAAATAGCTACCGGCTCCACCTCATAAGATAAGTCCTTGTCCAACTGGACAGTGCTGAAATCTAACACGTGGCTGGATCGCCGTGACACCTCCAAAGCATGGACACCTGAAAAACTGGATGTACGGCTGATAAGCTTGGCGGCAATGCAAGTCTATAATCCACCTCTCCCACTCTATCGATAATCTCAAACGGACCAATAAACCTAGGGCTAAGCTTGCCCTTCTTCCCAAATCTCATCACGCCCGTCATAGGCGACACTCGGAGCGATACTCGCTCACCAACCATGAAAGCCACATCTCGAACCTTGCGATCTGCATAACTCTTTTGCCTGAACTCAGCTGTACGAAGCCTATCCTGAATGATCCTGACCTTGTCCAAGGCTTCCTGAACCAAATTTGTACCCAACAACCGAGCCTCTTCCGGCTCAATCCATCCAACCGGCGATCGACACTGCCTACCATATAAGGCCTCATAAGGAGCCATCTAGATACTCGACTGGTAGCTGTTGTTGTAGGCAAACTCTGCTAAAGGAAAGAACTGATCCCATGATCCTCCAAAGTCAATAACACAAGCTCGGAGCATATCCTTCAATTTCTGAATAATCCGCTCGGACTGCCCGTCCGTCTGAGAATGAAATGATGTGCTCAACTCCACCTGGGTGCCTAACTCTCACTGAACTGCTCTCCATAAATGCGAGGTAAACTGCGCGCCCCAGTTCGAAATTATAGATACTGGCACACCATGAAGGCGAACAATCTCCTAGACATAGATCTCACCTAACCTCTGGGATGAAGGAGACTGCCACAAGAATGAAATGCGCTGACTTGGTCAGCCTATCAACAATGACCCAAACTGCATCGAACTTCTTCCGGGTCAACGGAAGTCCAGTAACGAAGTCCATAGTGATCCTCTCCCACTTCCACTCGGGAAGCTCAATCCTCTGAAATAAACCACCAGGCCTCTGATGCTCATACTTAACCTGTTGACAATTCAAACACCGCGCCACATATGCCACAATATCCTTCTTCATTCTACGCCACCAATAATGCTTCCACAAATCCTGATACACCTTCGCGGCGCCCTGATGAATAGAGTACCGGGAACTATGGGCCTCCTCTAAAATCAAATCTCGAAGCCCATCCACATCAGGTACGTAAATCCGTCCTTGCATCCTCAAAACTCCCTCAACATCAACCGTAACATGCTTGGCATCTCCGTGCCTGACTCTATCTCTAAGAACACATAAATGGCGATCATCATACTGCCGATCACGGATATGCTCCAATAATGAAGGACAAGCCACCGTACAAGCCAACACTCGTCTAGGCTCAGAAATATCCAACCTCACAAATCGAATGGCCAAAGCCTGAACATCCAAAGCAAGCGGCCTCTGACTGGCCGGAATAAAAGCCAGAATACCCATACTAGTTGACTTCCTACTCAAAACATCGGCCACCACATTGGCCTTCCCCAGGTGATATAAGATGGTAATATCATAATACTTCAACAACTCCAACCACCTCCTCTGCCTCAAATTTAACCCCTTTTTCTTGAACAAGTCCTGAAGACTCTTATGATCCGTGAATACCTCACACGCCACGCCATACAGATAGTGCCTCCAAATCTTCAATGCGTGAACAATGGCTACCAACTCCAAATCATGCACTGGATAGTTCTTCTCATGAATCTTCAACTGCCTCGAAGCATAAGCAATGACCTTGCCATCCTGCATCGACCCTACAGCAAGCCCAATACGGGAAGCATCGCAATAGACTGTATAAGGCCCTGAACCTGTGGGCAAAACCAATACTGGTACCGTAGTCAGAGCTGTCTTGAGCCTCTGAAAGCTCGCCTCACTCTCATCCGACCATCTAAACTGGGCACCCTTCTGGATCAACTTGAATACCCTCTGTCGACACAACATGACCCAAGAATGCTACTGAACTCGACCAAAACTCACACTTCAAAAATTTTGCATATAGCTGACTATCCTTCAGAGTCTGAAGAACCACTCTGAGATGTTGTTCGTGCTCCTCCTGGATGCGGGAGTATATCAATATATCCTCAATGAAGACTATCACGAACGAGTCCAAATAAGGCATGAACACTCGGTTCATCAAGTCCATAAAAGTTGCTGGGGCATTTGTCAACCCAAACGACATGACCAAAAACTCGTAATGCTCGTAGCGAGTGCGGAAAGTTGTCTTAGGGACATCGGACGCCCCAAATCCTCAGCGGATG
Source organism: Nicotiana knightiana (assembly GCA_005239525.1). NCBI lineage: Eukaryota > Viridiplantae > Streptophyta > Magnoliopsida > Solanales > Solanaceae > Nicotiana > Nicotiana knightiana. The sequence continues at coordinate 27,662 of ML423464.1, forward strand.
GTAACCATATCTCAAGTCAATCTTGAAAAACACTTAAGCGCCTTCAAGTTGGTCGAATAAATCATCAATCCTCGGCAAAAGATACTTGTTCTTGATAGTAACCTTATTCAACTGCCGGTAGTCAATACACATCCTCATCGAGCCATCTTTCTTATTGACAAACAATACTGGAGCACCCCAAGGAAAGACACTAGGCCTAATGAAGCCTTTACCCAACAAATCTTGTAACTGCTCCTCCAATTCCTTCACAATATTGATATCGAGCTACGATGCTTGAAGACCTCATAATTACCCAAAAATAACGTGCCTCATCTAAGAACACCCAGAGCGGGCACCTACCTTGTAAGTTAAGGTTCCATAATTATAGCACGAGTTAGAAAATTACGCACAGATGGTTAATTAGTTTATTTATTTATTTATTTACTTATTAATATTATTGTTATTACTCTTATTTTTATACATAAATCTTTAACAAGCATGACTTCCTACCAGTACTTATAGTAAAAAGAAACAAAATTTAATTCACAAGGGAGAATTTAAACACAAGAATTTCCATCACAAGGATCTCATCCTTACATAACTTCCACCGCGGCTCGAGGTCCGGTCTAAATATACCAAATCATTTTAACACGCGAGGATCTCGTCCTCGATTCTGAATCACAAGTAATATGCATATCGTGCCACTCGAAACATTCCATTTCCTTCATTTAAATATTTTCCGTTAAGAAAAATTTCAACACGTAATGGTAAACACAGTTAACCCCACAGAATTTCTCAATACAAGTATTCACATAAGTAGATTTTTGAGTTACGAAGCTCAACCGAAAGAGGAGCATATTAGAAGAATTTTATTAGATAAGCATAACCTAATTAATTTCAGAAAATCATTACTTTATAATAATCAGAGATTGTTCTTTTAGTGAAAACATTAATGTGATGACCCTGTCCATACCATAGAAAACATATCAACAGACTGGGTCTCCACCTCTAGGAATCTAACCTCCACTTTCGACATTCCGACTCCTTTTTCCCTAGGTTGTCATCTAGTTGAGTTGTAGCTGCAATGGGGCACGTAGCCTGAGTGCTCTGATGAAATATGACTCTCCCAAGTCTAGGAAAATTTCTACCACCAGCCGACATAAAGTATCAACTTGTCCTGAGTTCGTCCAAAATTCCCAGCTTTATACATTCCAAACCAAAACCGATATGACACGTGGCCTCGCAATCTATTCCTTGGTAGTGGACTTCCCCCACGTGGCACGAAGTCATAGGTCACAATACCTGATAATCCACGATGTTAAACTTCACACCTCATATAAATCAACCCCGTTCCTTTACACTTATTCCCATGGTGTGAAATACTTCACGGAAACGGTCAAGAAAATCATCTGGGTCTTCAAAAGATATACCACTGAAATGGAGTGGAACTTGTTTGGTAACTTGTCCAACCTCAATAAACGGACTAGTGCATCCTGCAACCATGGAGTAGCTATAAATCCTTCCGGAGCCTGAACTAGTCCAACATATACTGACTGAGCTAGAACCTCCGCATCTAGATCCATTTGAGACTATACAATAAGCGTTGATGTTCGAGCTTTAGACTGCGCTCTGCTGCTGTCTCTTCCCTTGATCGTAGTTGTCACTGGTACTTCATCTCTGGTTCGGTCGTAGACGCTTCGCGTGTTGTCGAGATTAGTGAGAGGACAAGAGTAGGCAAGTTCAATCATCAATGATAGAATAAATTCGCACGATGGAGATGAAGAAATGTGGAGTTATTCCTAACTTTGTAGCCTCTGGGGGATAAATACAGACGTCTCCATACCGATCCCTCAGACTCTACCAAGTTTGTCCGTGAGTTGTGAGACCTAAGCAACCTAGTGCTCTGATACCAACTTGTCACGACCCGGATTTCCCACCCTCGAGAGTCGTGATGGCGCCTACTAGTGGGATCTAGGCAAGCCAAACCTTAATTAACTTTTTCATTAACACGTTACCTCTTTTATCAAATATCAGCAATCGCATGCAAACAATGGAATTTAATAATAAAGCGGAAGTCTTAAATTATATAAAAAAAAACTGAATAGAAATGCGAAAAATTCAACATAAGCCTCTACCCAAGACTGGTGTCACAATACTCACGAACTACTAAGAGTACTAAATACAATTGTCTGAAAGAAAACACAATTGTTTGTCTCGAGTACAATGAGATAACAGACTCAAATAATAGATAGAGGAGACGTCGGGCCTCCGAACGCCTGCAAGGCTACCTCAGTATCACGCTGGACTGAAGGCCTGCTCCCGCACTACTGCTGCGGTCCAATACCTAGATCTGTGCAAAAGAGCACAGAGTGTAGTATCAGCACAACCGACCCCATGTGCTGGTAAGTGCCTAGTCTAACCTCGGCGAAGTAGTGACGAGGCTAGAACCAGACTACCAAGTAAACATGTGCAGTTCGAATATATATATATATATATATATATATATATAACGGAAAAAGAAATACAGGAAGTAATCAATCAATTAAGGAAGGGGAACATGCTGTGAGGAAATAACAATTTCATATAAGAAATCTCAAATAAAGAAAGGAACAACAAGGCCAGAATATCAATAAGGATCAAAAATCACAAACTTGTACGGCATCGCCCTTCGTGCTTTTACTCTCGTCCTCACTATGCAATGTATAATGTAATCAATGCAAATCATGGCACGGCATCACCCTTCGTGCTTTACACTCTTTCCTCACAATAGCAAACAATGCACGACATCACCCTTCGTGCTTTAACACTCTTCCTCACCCAAAAAGAAATCACAAACAAAGGGCAAGGGAGTAAACATAATAGAAATTGAAATCCCGGCAAGGTAACATCAATTAAACAATTAAATCCCAGCAAGGAAACAATAACAGTAATCTCAACATACAGTGCACGGCATCACCCTTCGTGCTTTATCACTCTTCCTCACAATAGAAAACAATGCACGGCATCACCCTTCGTGTTTTAACACTCTTCCTCACCCAAACAACAATCACAAACAACGGGCAAGGGAGTAAACAGAATAGAAATAGAAATCCCGGCAAGGGAACATCAATTAAACAATTAAATCCCGGCAAGGGAACAACATCAATAAGTTTCCATATCCCAGCAAGGGAGAAAATCAACAAATAACAAAACGTCCCGGCAAGGGAATAAACCAATAACTCTTTCTCTTTCTTTCACTTTCATCTCATAGTTCACATTATCACTTGAGTCAATGCTCCAAAGATTTAATTATCTCATATACCTTCACAATTTGTATTTCAACTCGATCGAACGCTCCACGAAGTTTAAAGATCACAATTCCTTTCACATACTCGTTACAACATATAAAAATCATAAATTAAGCATGGAAGTTATAACAAAAACCAAAATATTCGCAATATAAGGACTCACGGTCATGCTAGACACCAATGTATAGATACTCGTCACCATGTCTATACATCGTACTCGACAATTAGCAAGTAGAAAATAAGACTCAACTCATATTCCCTCAAGCTAAGGTTAGACCAAACACTTACCTCAACTTCCACGGACAAATCAATCCACAACAACCGTTTTCCCTCTCGAACAACTCAATCAAATCTATACAATAATGACTTCATAATATCAATATATGCTAAACAAATCAAGCCCAATGCCTAATTATAGATTTCCAAACTTTCTTCTCAAAATCCCAAATATCGACCCCAGGCCTGCTTAGTCAAAACACGAGGTTCGGACCAAAACCATGTCACCCATTCACCCACGAGTCCGAATATATAATTTGTTTTCAATTTCGACCCCAAAACGAGGTCTAAATCAAGAAAATTCAAAAATCCCTAACTCTACCCATTTCCCCCAATTTCTACCCTAAATTACATGTTTTAGGCTTAGGAATTCATTAGATGTTGATGAAAAATGAAGGAAACGGGTCCGGGTCCGTTTACACAAAATGTTGACCGGAGTCAAATTTACTCATTTTAATATCAAATTTTAGCATTTTTCACAGAATTTCATATTTAAGCTTTCCGGCTACGCGTTCGGACTGCACACGCAAATCGAGATGACTATAAATGAGGTTTTCAAGGCCTCGAAAGCACGGAATGGGTAAGAAAATAGGTGATGACCCTTTGGGTCGTCACATTTCCCGATCCTCATTCGAGGACGAATGATTTTAAGTGGGGGAGGATGTAAAGACCCGTAAAATTTATATGTCAAAAATAATGCCGGAGTAGGTCCCTCTGTTTTTATAACTGTAGAAATTCTTAAAACAATCCTATTTTGAGTAAAAAGCACCCCAGAACTTGAAAGATTAAATTTTCCAGGAATTGCGCGTTATGCGACGCACTTTACAATCGCATAAAAGGTATGCGGACCACATAGTGGTCGCATACTTGGATAGTAGCCTATCCAAATTGAGGACAACTATGCGGCCGGAATGCGATTGCATTTTGGGTATGCGGACCGCATAGTTGTAGCATTCTTGCCCCATGGTTTTTGCGAAGAAGGTTATGCGACGCACTATGCGATCGCATAACAGGTATGCGGACTGCATAGTGGTCGCATACCTGGGCAGTTTTGTTCCCGTTTTGGGCCCAGTTAAAGGCCAACTATGCGACAGGAATGCGGACCGCATAGCAGGAATACGATCGCATTCCTGACCACATTTCTTTGTCGGGGTTCCTATTTTTTAAATTTAAGACCCGACCCCCTATTTTATAAAACACCCCTTCCCTTCATTTTTAACAATTTTCTGACCAAAAATAGAGAGAGAAGAAGAGGTTTCTTGAGAGAGAAGGTTTCAACATCATTCAATGTGATTTTTCCAAAATCACTCAAGCCCGGAAATTATCAAGTTATTGTCATCTTCTTCACTCAAAGAGGTAAGTCTTCACCCTATTTCCCCAATTTCTCCGATTTTGTGTAAGAATGAAACACACATAGGTTGGTTCTTGAAAACAAAAAGTGAAATCGTGCATGCATGTGAGTTGAACCCCATAATCTAGTAAAGGGAAAAATAAGTTTGGGTAATTATTCTCAAAAGGGGGTTAGTAGTCTACGGGGTAACATAGTGTTCGATAAAATGCTCAATTCGGTACAAGATTCCTAATTCTAAGTGAAATATGTCTCATTGTGGAATAGATTGACGGTGCTAGACAGTCCGGTGAATTGTGATAGAAATTAAAAAGAGGACGACTCGAGGTATGTATGGATAACTTTAATCTTTGTAGAGTCACCTTGTTGGTGTCCAAACATTCGGTATGAGTTTCTTGCTGAGTATGTGTGAATTGATTGCCCGGTTGTGTTGAGGTGTGAGATTTCATTCTCTGATTTTTCTTAATCGACTATCGTGATAATTGAAATTGTGAAAGGTAACTTCTATGTGATTACTCTATCATGTGCAATGTTCGTTAAATGCTTGAGTATGTTGGTATGAAAGAATGGTAACAAACTCAAATGTGTAAATGTAACTAAGTGATAAGGGTTGTATAACAAGTGATGAAAGGGAGTTGTGAATTGACCTAATTGAACTAAATGACCATGGAAATATCGTATATGACTCATTGTTGGCAAGGTTTATTGTGGATTAAATTCATATGGATTGTGGGTTGTAATGAATTTATATTCTTTTTGATGAGCATCTTTGTGGTTGAATTAATGGGTGATAAAGACTATTGTGAACACAAGATTGTTTGGGTGTTATGAAGTTGTACTCTTGATGATATGAAGCCCTGTGATTTAAATTGTGGGCTGTTATTGTTTGCTATGAAATGTGATGGTAAGGTGTAATGTGATTGTGATTGTGAGATGGTATCGGGTTGCGCGCCACAACTGGGGAAAACATTTGAAATAAGAAACTGTGGAAACCTCATTTGTGATTCTATGTATCTCTATGCAATATTTGTTTGGGTTTCTTTCGATGCCTCATATATGTGTATTGTTTGATTCTATATAGAGTGAAGTTTGTTTATACATACTAGTACTCTTCAATGGTACTAACGTCCTTTTTTGCCGAGGGCGCTACATCTTTTATATGGATGTAGGTGGTTCCATAGCAGGTATCTCAGTTCGCCATTGTGGTGCCTCCTCTTCATCTTTCAGCAGTACTGGTGAGCCCCACTTCCTCCGAGGGTCGTGTGTAATTCATGACATCTCTTTTGAATCTGTTATGTATTGTTAGGTATAGTCGGGACCTTGTTGCCGGCAGGTCTTGTATAAACTCCTAGTATTCGTAGAGGCTCCGTAGACAAGATGTGGGTGTATATATGTATTTTGGGTATTAACTGTACGTATTCAGAATCGTGGTCCGTATTCGAAAGTTATGTATGTATTGTGTATGTTTTTGGGAATCAACTGTTGAAATGCTAAAAGAGAAATGAACTTAAGGTTGTAAACCCATGCTTAAATCCTAAGTTGTTATTTCATATGGAACTTGGTGCATTGTATACACGGGGGAAACGCGTTGAGTAGGAAAGGCAATCCAGGTCTGCTTGACCGGGTTCACTCGGTTAGGTGCCGGTCTCATCCCTCGGTTTTGGGGCGTGATAAATCAGACTTGGGTCTAGTCTAATTAGGTTATAAATGAAATAGAAGTGGCTATCTGTTAAATACCCCATGTAAATTAATTAAAATAATTTATAAAAAATAGCTGTTAATTATAAAAATGAATTTCATGCATAGAAAATAATTAAAAATGATTACTTAGTATTTTAAAAATACAACTGATTAATTTCTGGATAAAAATAGTATAAAAACGTATGATTGATCTATAATTGCAAAGTTATTGCAATTATAGCCAAAATGTACTAATTTGGGTAATTATGAAATAATTTGGTCTTAATTAGGACAAAAAGTAATTAATGATACCAAGAAATTCTTTTGAAATCATTTGTAATACAATTTTATAATTATTTGTTGGCAATAAAATGCTGGATAGATTAATACAAATATAGGGAAATTGTGAAAAAATATCAATTGCTATTGATACATGATTTTGAAGTTATATATGCAAATTCAAAATATTTTGATAAAAAAATTGGGTATCAACATACTACTAAATCGATTATAAGAATTTAATAAATATATCCAATATTTGAAATTTTCATAAACTAAATCGACTCTAAATATAATTAATATAAAGTACAGAAACGATCCCCAAACATCGGGGTGTCACCAAGTCATGAGCGTCTAAAACTATGAACTAAGGTATATAAAGTGTCTAATTGTCCAAAAGAAGAAATGGCAAAAGGAGTAATAAGGTCCTACAGAAGCTAGCGGCAACCATGCAGTCTCCAAATAAAGTTGGCATGAACTCAACTTTCGCCGCGCTCTAACTCACCTGGATCTACACATAAAGTGTAGAGTGTAGTATGAGTACAACTGACAGAGTAGGAACATAAATAACTAAGGAACTGAGTAATAGTGACGAGCTAAGAAAAACAGTCCAATTATTTATTTTCACAATTTACAATAAAGATGATTAAACAGGTAAATTCCATAAAACCAACAAATACCACAAAGAAATTAACAGGTAAATGCAGCGACAGCAAAAGTAAATGCAACCTCACAGCAATTTCACTCTGTCGCTCAGCATGCGCACTCAACACTCAACACTCAACACTCAATACACTCAACACTCTGAGCTCACTAGGGTGTGTACAGACTCTGGAGGGGCTCCCAAAGCCCAAGCGCTAAGCACGGATAGCTCACGTGTCATAATATAAATACTTGGATCTGCACGGTCAGCTCACGTGCTACGCGGACAACTCACGTGCTATGGTATCAATACCTGGACTCGCACGGTCAGCTCACATGCTACGCGGACAGCTCACGCGCTATGGTATTTATATCCTCACAATCAGGCCCTCGGCCTCACTCAGACATGTACCCTCTCCAGCCTCATAATACACCACACATAAGGGGACACATCCCACATCAAGTATCACAACATATCAGCAAAATAATAGAGACTGAGATAAACGTGTATAATAATTTCTATGACGGAGTACAAATAACGTGATCATGAATAAAGCCTAAACACGATCTCTAACAGGAAGGCAAACAAGTTCAACAACAAGTAAACACATAACCACTGATAATAGCTATTAGGCCTCACAGCCTCACCGGATGTCACGACCCAAAATCCTAACTTAGGTCGTGATGGCGCCCAACAGCGGGGTCAGGCAAGCCGACTCTCAATTTACTAAAGATTCCTTCTTATTAGATTAAACACTTTAAAATATACTCAGTTTTTAAGACTTAAAACATGATTCGACTAGGATCAAAAGCCAGTTTTAATCAAACAGTCATGAAGAGGTGTGAGCCAGTATATGTACAAACCCGAAATCCATAACAACTATCACGTGTGTGCCAGGAACTAGTGCCACAAGTCCTACGGGCATACTAATAGAATATACAAAAGATATAATATACAGTCCCACTGTCTGAAGGAAATACACGGGAAATAAGCAAAAGAAAACCCCATGGTGCTGCCGCAGATCGCCAGGAGAAAAGAAGCTCAACGTGAAGTCAGGTCCGTCTAAAATCAAGTCAAGCTCCGGTCCGACAACCAGATGCACCAGCCTCAGAGCCTGTACAATTAAGTACAGAAGCGTAGCATGAGTACATAAATATATGTGTACCCAGTGAGTATCCCGCCTAACCTCGAAGAGGTAGTGACGAGAGGTCGACATGACACTCACTAAGGTCCAACAATATAATTTAACAGAATATAATAGAAATGGTAGGCATGTAAAGGCAGTGAAGCAACAAATATATATAAGGTACTGAAATCCAAGAAAGTACTGGGAATGAATAAAACAATTACTACTTCACTTTCCCCCAAATATCTGTAGAATCAATATCCATGAATTTAGTAACAAATAAATCATGCGCATGCAGGGTAAGGACAACCGGCCGGAGTCATAAGATAGTCATGTTCGTGCACTGCCGAGGGTCGAACGGCCCGAACCATAAGTGCACATCTCCACAAAGTACTCACATTTATGCACTGCCGAGGATCGAACGACACGTACCAAAAGTGCATCTCTCAATCCTCTCTATGCACTGCCGAGGATCGAACGGCCCGTACCAAAAGTGCATCTCTCAATCTGCCGTGGCGTACGGCCCGTTCCCTTAAGAGTGGGGAAAAATCACACTCCGCTCGCGGAATATAAATTGCGAAGCGGTCACATGCATACACATTATTCCTTTTTAAATTACTTTTCAGTGAACAATTCCCTACAAGTTTCTCAAATTTTCACGACCTCAGAGAAGTAAGCAACATGTAACATTTAATTTATTAACCATATAGTTCATATCAAGTAAGAACACAAGGCATGATGTGGGCCTAACTACCCGGACATAATAGTAATAGCCGGTACGTACGGACTCTCGTCACTTTATACGTACGTAGCCCCCAAAATTATCACATATAGCGTTTAAATCACCTAGGGAGACGGTTCCCCCTTACAAGGTTAGAAAGGAGACTCACCTCGCGTCGTACCTACTCCCCGGGTCAAGAATGCGCCCGAAACTCCGAATTTGACACCCACGGACTCGAAACTAGCCAAATGTTATACAAATATATCAATTTATATTCAAAGCATGGATTTATCCTATTACCTAGCCAAATTCACCATTCTTGAAGAAATCCCAAAATCCAACCTCGGGTCCACATGCTTGGATTCCAAAAATTTTCGAAGGAAACACTCACCCATAGCCTAAGGATCATTAATACATGATTTTTACGTGATTTCATAGCTAATTGACGGATAATTTTCTAAATTCTCGAAGGCCCTAGGTTACTACCCAATTTCCTAAATTCTCACTAATTAAGTAGTTAAATTCCACTAAGAATGCATACATTAACTAACTATAGGATAGAATCTGCTTACCTTTCAGTGGTTGGGTCATTGAGCCCTTTTCCCAAGCTCTCAAGGTGTTCTAATGGAGGAAGAAATGAAGAAATAATGAAGAATCCCGTATTTAAGAAACCCACTGTCTGACAGTGTTTTCGCACCTGCGGCTCGAGGACCGCACCTGCGAGCAAAGGCTCGCACCTGCGGAAATGGACGAGGAAGCCTGGGCCCGCACCTGCGGAGTGGAGACCGCACCTACGGAACTTTGTGCGCACCTGCGAGAAATGGCATGCGCTGGGGGTCGCACCTGCGAGCTGGGACCATATGAGCGGTCCCGCACCTGCGACTGGGCAACCGCACCTGCGGTCAACACCAGAACAGGTGCACCAACAGCTATTTCAGCTAGTTTTTGGCCTCGTGTGGTGCCCGAGAGGCACCTGGGCCCACCCGATCCCCCGTCCAAATATACCAACAAGTCTCAAATCATAACACGGACTCGCTCGAGCCTTCGAAACACCCAAAACAACGCTAAAACTCAAAATCACACCTCAAAACCCCTAGAACCAAACTTAGGAACTTTAAGTTTTCTTGACTTCGCTAACAACGCGCCGAACCGACCTATACTACTCGGAATGACTCCAAATTTTGCATGCAAGTCATAAATGACATAACGGAATTATTCCCGATCTCGGAGTTCCATTCGGACCTCGATAACACAAAAACACGTCCCAAACCATAATAGGAACTTAAGGAACTTCTTATTTCATATTGGGCGCCAAAACACTCCCGGGTCATCAGAAACCCATTCCGAACATACGCCCAAGTCCGAAATCATCATATGAAGCTACCAGAACCGTCGAAACTTGATTCCGAGGTCGTTTACTAAAAATGTTGACCAAAGTAAAACTTGGCCTTAAAGGCCAACCTTAAGGAACCCAGTGTTCCTATAGCACTCTAAACACTTCCGAAATCCTGGACCACCAGCCCCCGCAAGTCATCAATCATAATAAGCCGCTATGGGAAGTTTCATCTAGGGGAACGGGGTCCCATAACGCAAAATGACTGGTGGGGCCGTTACATTCTCCACCTCTTAAACAAATGTTCGTCCTCGAACGGGTCTAGAATCATACCTGAAGTGCTGAATAGGTGTGGATATCTTCTCCACATGTGCTCCTCGGACTCCCAGGTCGCCTCCTTAACTGGTTGGCCCTTCCACTGGACCTTTACGGCAGAAACCCTCTTGGACCTCAACTGGCGGTCCTGTCTATCAATAATATCAACTAGCTCCTCCTCGTAGCCCAACCTCTCATCCAACTGAATAGTGTTGAAATCAACCACGTGAGAGATGTCGCCGTGGTACCTACGGAGCATGGATACATGAAAAAATGGATGAACTCCTGATAAACTGGGAGGCAAGGCCAGCTCATAATAAACCTCCCCAACTCGCCTCAACACCTCGAAGGGACCTATAAACCTCGGGCTTAGCTTTCCCTTCTTCCCAAACCTCATAATACCCTTCATAGGAGAGACTTTCAACAGGACCCTATCTCCCTCCATAAATGATACATCACGCGCCCTCTGATCCGCGTAACTCTTCTGTCTGGACTGTGTTGTGCGTAGCCTCTCCTGAATCAACTTCACCCTCTCCAAAGCATCCCTCACCAGGTCAGTACCATATAACCTAGCCTCTCCAGGCTCAAACCACCCGATAGGGGAACGGCATCGCTGACCATACAAAGCCTCAAATGTATCCATCTCGATGCTGGACTGGTAACTATTATTGTAAGCAAACTCGGCCAAAGGCAAGAACTGGTCCCACTGATCTCCAAAGTCAATAACACATGCCCTGAGCATGTCCTCCAATATCTGAATTGTACGCTCCAACTGGCCATCAGTATTAGGTGAAATGATGTGCTGAGATCTATCTGGGTGCCCATCTCACTATGCAATGCTCTCCAGAAATACGAGGTGAACTGAGGACCTCGATCTGATATAATGGACACCGGCACACCGTGCAACNTCTTCTTCATCCGCCTCCACCAGAAATGCTGCTTTAAATCACGATACATCTTTGTAGCACCAGGATGAATAGAATACCGAGAACTATGTGCCTCCTCTAGAATCCTCTCCCTCAGGCCATCAACATTAGGAACACATAAGCGGCCCTTAAGTCTCAGAACACCATCCTCGCCAATAGTAACCTCCTTGTCCCTACCATGAACCACTGTCTCCCGAAGCTCTTCCAAGCACGGATCATAGAACTGTCGGGCCTTAATCTCCCCCAATAACGAAGACTGAGCAACCACATGTGCTAAAATTCGACGAGGCTCTGAAAGGTCTAATCTCCCCAGGCGATTGGCCAAGGACTGAATGTCCAAGGCTAGAAGTCTCTCCTCTGCTGCAATATAAGCCAAGCTACCCATACTCTCTGTGTTCCTGCTCAAAGCATCTGCTACCACATTTACCTTGCTCGGATGATAAAGAATGGTGATATCATAATCCTTCAACAACTCAAGCCACCTGCGCTGCCTCAAATTAAGATATCTCTGCTTGAACAAGTACTGCAAGCTACGGTGGTCTGTATAAACCCCACATGACACTCCATACAAGTAGTGCCTCCAAATCTTAAGAGCATGAACAATCGTCGCCAACTCCAAATCGTGCACAAGATAATTCTTCTCATGAACCTTTAGCTAGTGTGAAGCATAAGCAATAACTCTCCCTTCCTGCATCAACACACATCCCAAACCAACGCGTGAAGCGTCACAATACACTGTGTACATCCCTGAACCGGAAGGCAATACCAGAACTGGTGCTGAGGTCAATGTTGTCTTGAGCTTCTGAAAGCTCGCCTCACACTCATCAGACCATCGAAATGGGGCATTCTTCTTAGTCAATCTGGTCAATAGAGCTGAAATAGAAGAGAACCCCTCCATAAATTGGCGATAATAGCATGACAGGCCCAAAAAGCTCCTGATCTCTGTAGCTGAAGTAGGACGCGACCAACTCTGAACTGCCTCGAGGAAGCCTAGGCCCGCACATGCGGAGTGGATACCGCACCTGCAGCTCCGCTCCTATGGAACTTTGTCCGCACCTGCGATAAATGGCCTACCCGCTGGGGGTCGCACCTGCGAGGCTGGGACCATAGGAGCAGTACGTCACCTGCGACTGGGCAACCGCACCTGCGGTCAACACCAGAACAGGTGCACCAGCAGCTATTTCAGCTGGTTTTTGGCCTCGTGTGGTGTCCGGGATGCACCTGGGCCCACTCGAGCCCCCGTCAAAATATACCAACAAGTCCCAAATCATAACACAGACTCGCTTGAGCCTTCGGAACACCCAAAACAACGCTAAAACTCAAAATCACACCTCAAAACCGCTAGAACCAAACTTAGGAACTTTAAGTTTTCTTGACTTCGCTAACAACGCGCCGAACCGACCTATACTACTCGGAATGACACCAAATTTTGCAGGCATGTCATAAATGACATAACGGAACTATTCCCAATCTTGAAATTCCGTTCGGACTTCGATAACACAAAAACACGTCCCAAACCCCAATAGGAACTTAAGGAACTTCTTATTTCAATATTGGGCGCCGAAAATCACTTGGGTGATCAGAAACCCATTCTGAACATACGCCCAAGTCCAAAATCATCATACGAAGCTAGCGGAACCGTCGAAACTCGATTCCGAGGTCGTTTATTAAAAATGTTGACCGAAGTCAAATTTGGCCTTAAAGGCCAACCTTAAGGAACCCACTGTTCCTATAGCACTCTAAACACTTCCGAAATCCCGGACCATCAGTCCCCGCAAGTCATAAATCATAATAAGCTGCTATGGGAAGTTTCATTTAGAGGAACGGGGTCCGATAACGCAAAACGAGAGGTCGGGTCGTTACACGGGATGGACCAAGTCTCAATCCCTCATGGTGCATACCCACACGCCCGTTACCTAGCATGGGTATCACTTCCACACAGTCATATGATATCGAATCTCTGGGTTTATCCCTCAAAGCTAGAGTTAAAACTGTTTACGTACCTCAACAGTGTAAAATCCTACTCCGGGATACCCCCGTCTCTGGACTCGGTCTCCAAAATCTCTAAATCCAACCATAATCAGATTAATACCATCAACATGGGATAACGAGTCGAATCCATAATAAAAACTACAAAATATGCCAAAAATCCGAAATCGGCCAAACCCCCGAGCCCACATCTCGAAATCAGTCAAAAAATGGCAGAATCATAAACTCCGTTCTTTCCCGAGTCTAACCATATAAAATTCGTCAAAATCCGACTCCGTTTGGTTCCTCAAATCCTCACCTCAAACTCTCCAAAACTCAAGCCCTAACTTCCTCAATTTCACTTTGAAATCATCAATCAGATCCCAAAAATGAAGATGGATTCATGAAATATAACCAAAACCGAGTAGAGAACACTTACCCCAATCCATATGGTGAAAATTGCCTCCAAAATCTCCCAAATTCGAGCTCCCCAACTCAAAATATGACCGAATGAACAAACCCTTATTTTATATATTTTTTGTCAGTTATTCTACCTCGTTTCTCGTGCCAAACAATCTGAAACTTGCTTTTTCATGCCTCCAATGGATTCCTTGTAAAATTCTAGTCAAGTTAGGCTTTAGAATCACTAAATTTGACCTTATAATGAAGGCGATATGTTAGTTTTAATATTTGCAAATAGTGCAGATTTTTAAATACACCGTCAGTGGCAATTTCATAATTAATCTGAAAAATCTGGCAACCTTATTCTTAGTAAAATGACTATAAAATCCTCATACGATGTCCAAATTTGATGATTCTTTTTTCTACGGGTCCGTAATTACGATACGGATCTAATGCTTCAATCAAAAAAGAAATCAGAGCTCATTTTTTCAATATAATATCATTTATACTTGAAGAAAATGGCACTGAAACATAAGAAAAATGAGCGCAACACAACTCAAACCTATCCGAAAATCACCCGAGGCCCTGGGGACCTCAACCAATAATTCCAACAAGTCATATATCACCACTTGAACTTAGTCGAACCTCCGGAACATCCAAAACAACACCAAAACACCAAATCAACCTCGAATTCAAGCCTAAGAACTTCTAAACTTCCAAAGTTCGTCAACGACGCCGAAACCTATCAAACCACGTCCGAATGACCTTAAATTTTTCACACATGTCAAAAATGACACTAAAAACCTACTCCAACTTCCGAAATTTCATTCCGACCCCGATACCTAATTTTCTACTACCGACCAAAATCGTCAAATTCCTAACTTTCGCCTATTAAAGCCTAATTCTACCACGGACCTTCAAATTATATTCTAGACACACTCCTGAGTCTAAAATCACCCAACAAAGCTAACCGAATCATAAGAATCCAAATCCAAATTCGTTTACTCATAAATCAACTTCGGGTTGACTTTTCTAACTTAGCTTTCTAATTAAGAGACTATCTCATTTCACTCCAAAACTACTCCGGACCCAAACCTGCCAACTCGATATAACTCAACACAGTTGAATAATACATAAAGAAGCAGAAATGGGGGAAACGAGGCTATAACTCTCGGAACAACCGACCGGGTCATTACATCCTCCCCCTCTTAAACAAATGTTCATCCTCGAACGTGCCTAGAGTTGTTCTCGAAACTATCAAACCACCCAATAACCTTAACTTGCACATACCCGGGGGTGATCACATGCCCACCCTATCCAATATAGGTCCGATAACACAACATAAGTGAAATTTCTCAATTCAACCAAACCCACCAGCCTTGGAATCATATTTTCACTCATCTGAAATTTCTTATAAGATCTGAATCCTGCAACCTATATACTGTATAAGTCTGAACAAGTTGTCTCCGGTCATAGCCATAACCCAAGATGAAATCACATGCTCCTCACGCCAGTAAAAATACACATCTCTAACCGTGGTAGAAAACATCAAGAACTCTCTCCGAACCCCAATGACACAAAACCAATCCATCAGGACTGAATCCTTCTAACTCAACCAAGTTACGCAAGCCACCAAATATTCAAGGACATTGTCCCAAAACAACTGTAGAACTCATTACCTCATACACACCTAAAGAACTAATCATACCCATTACCATGCCGATCCAACCTACTACCAAGATGTCCTATCTATCTGAGTTCCTTCTGAATTACCTTCAAATTGATACTTCGCCCCGCCATAACACCATAATCCTCAACCGACTCACCACACGAGACCCAAGCATAAAACTACACCTCCCTAAGGCTCATAAGCCGCTGAATACTCTCTTAAATATCCCCAAAATTACCACAAGCACGCGCTCACCCAATCAACACCTTAGTGCTCAAGCTACAGTCAAAGCCCGGCCTCAAGCCCTCCAGACTGACCCAACATCAACACACAGAAATCACATATCGCACCTCATCCAGGGAATAACAAGTCGTCGATGCACAATTGATACCGAGCGCTAATGTGCGCATGCGAATGCGTGGAAGGAATTCAAAGAGTTACACTTCAAGCTGAATCAATACCGCATGATAAGAATTCAAGAATGTGAAATTTTCCTAAAGGTTCTGCAGCCTCTCGAAGATAAGTAAAGACATCTCTATACCGATCCGCAAGACTCTACTAAACCTGCTCATGCCTCGTGAGACCTATGTAACCTAGGCTCTGATACCATCTTTTCACGACCCAAATCTAACCATGTCGTGATGGCGCCTATCGTGTTACAAGGAAATCCTATTTCCCAAAACATTACTACTAAATCAATTATAAGAATTTAATAAACATATCCAATATTTGAAATTTTCATAAACTAAATCCACTCTAAATATAATTAATATAAAGTACGGAAATGAGCCCACAACATCGGGGTGTCACCAAGTCATGAACGTCTAAAACTATGAACTAAGATATATAAAGTGTCTAAGTATCCAAAAGAAGAAATGACAAAAGGAGTAACAAGGTCATGCGGACGCAAGCGGCTACCTTGCAGTCTCCCAATAATGTCGGCCTGAACTCAACGATCGCTGCGCTCTAACTTCTGGATCTACACATAAAGTGTAGAGTTTAGTATGAGTACAACCGACTCAGTAGTAACAGAAAGAACTAATGAACTGAGTAGTAGTGACGAGCTAAGCAAAATAGTCCAATTATTTATTTTAAATATTCACAATAAACATGAATAAACAGGTAAATTCCATAAAACCAACAAATGCCACAAAGAAATTAATAGGTAAATGCAGCAACAACAAAAGTAAATGCAACCTCACAGCAATGTCACTCCATCGCTCTGCACTCGTACTCCGCACTCAACACTCTGCGCTCACTGGGGGTGTGTACAGACTCCAGAGGGGCTCCCAAAGTCCAAGCGCTAAGCACAGACAGCTCACGTTCCATAATATCAATACCTAGATCCGCACGGTCAGCTCACGTGTTACGCGGACAACTCATGCGCTATGGTATCAATACCTGGACCCGCACGATCAGCTCACGTGCTACACGGCGCTATGGTATTAATATCCTCACAACCAGGCCCTCGACCTCACTCAGTTATGTACCTCTCCAGCCTCACAATACACCACACATAAGGGGACACAGCCCATATCAAGTATCACAACATATCAGCAAAATAATAGAGATTGAGGTAAACATGTACAACAATTTCTATGACCGAGTACAAATAACGTGAGCATGAATAAAGCCTAAACATGATCTCTAACACGAAGGCAAACAAGTTCAACAACAAGTAAATACATAACCACAGATAATATCTATTAGGCCTCACGGGATGGACCAAGTCTCAATCCCATGTGGTGCACACCCACACGCCCATCACCTAGTTCCACACAATCGCATGATATCGAATCTCTGGGTTTATACCCTCAAAGCCAGAGTTAAAACTGTTTACTTATCTCAACAGCGTAAAATCCTACTATGGGATGCCCTCGTCTCTGGACTCGGTCTCCAAAAGCTCCAAATCTAACCATAATCAGATTAATACCATCAACATGGGCTAACCAATCGAATTCCACAATAAAAACTATAAAATATGCCAAAAATCCAAAATCGGCCAAAACCCGGCCCCTGGTCCCACTTCTCGAAATTAGTCAAAAATGGCAGAATCATAAACCTCGTCCTCTCCTGAGTCTAACCATATAAAATTCATTGAAATCCGACTCCGGTTGGTCCCTCAAATCCTCACCTCAAACTCTCCAAAACTCTAACTCTAACTCCCTTAATTTCATTTTGAAATCATCAATCAAATCCCAAAAATGAAGATGGATTCATGAAATATAACCAAAACCGAGTAGAGAACACTTACCCCAATCCATATGGTGAAAATCACCTCAAATATCGCCCAAATCCGAGCTCCCCAACTCAAAATATAACCGAATGAACAAACTCTTATTTTATATATTTTCTGTCAGTTATTTTGCCTCGTTTCTCATACCAAACAATCTCAAAACTCGCTTTTCATTCCTCCAACGGATTCCTTGTAAAATTCTAGTCAAGTTAGGCTTTTGAATCACTCAATTTGACCTTATAATGAAGGAGATATGTTGGTTTCAATATTTGCAAATAGTGCAGATTTTGATACACGCCGTCAGTGGTAATTTCGTAATTAATCTGAAAAATCTGGCAACCTAATTGTTAGTAAAATGACCATAAAGTTCTCATAGGATGTCCAAATGCGATGATTCTTTTTGTTACAGGTCCGTAATTACGATTCGGATCTAATGCTTCAATCAAAAAAGAAATCAGAGCTCATTTGTTCAATATGATACCATTTATGCATGAAGAAACAACGTTGAAACATAAGAAAAATGAGCGCAACACAACTCAAACCTATCCGAAGCTCACCCGAGGCCCTCGGTGTTTAACCAAAGAATTAGACCCTTTGAATAAAGCTTATTTTTAAGATGAATACGGGTTACTGATAATCAAGATAATGCGAAAAATGAATAATAGACAATATTACAGAAATAAAAGATCGAAGTTGATTGTATTCGAGAATCAGATGCCTTTACAAGCTGTATTTCCTTCCCTTATATAGGAGATTCTTATAACGTATGAATCCTGCTATGGTTACTCATTAATATGACATTAATGAGGCATTACATAGGATAACGGTAATAGGGGTTCAGTTACATAACGTTCGAGTAATCAATTGCGGATCCTTGAATCTGCCCGTAGCTTTGTCTATATTCATTCTGACCGTGCCTCTCTCCCGTTTTGATCAAGTTGAATTTCCCGTGGCTGATAAGTTCGTGGGTTTACTGAACCGTGCCTCTTTGTACCATACCTCTTCAAAGAGTTACGTCCAACTGTCGTGCTTTCCTGTGTCCACGTGACTGGCTGAGTTGTCAAAAGCTGGCTTACGTGTGAAACTCTTTTTTACCAATACAGATAGTCCCCCCACTTACCATATATTTAACGATTAATATTTGGTAAGTGGATATTCATTTATGGCGGGAATATTTTGCCGCCGCTTTTCCTTGAATCATTGTATCCTTCTCTGCACCATAGGCGTCGTTTGTCACTTCCATTTAATGCTCATACCACGTGTCCTTTTTGGATTGGTTTTGCATTTACTCAGCAACTTTTAGGGCTTTTTACGGATGTGCCAGTTTCGAAGTGTCATCTTCAATTATGACTTTTCATCATTAGTTTCCTTTTTTCATCATGTTTGACGGTTGTCTTCAAGTATAAATACATGTTTTCCTTTCTTTGCTTCCACGAAATATTTTTCTAATTTTGTTTTCTGTAAAGAACTTTCTCCTTTGCCTTTGTAAACAGGTCTTCTTCAAACCAACCTCAAAGAGTAATAGACATTGAAAGCTTTGCGCCATCTTCTGCTCCGACTAGGAGTCGGAGGGGTGGTAGACTTAGAAGTCTAGGATCCACTCCTTCGAGGGGCTCCTCTTCTTCTCAGATAGTTCCTCCTCCTTCCACTAGATCTCCAGTTTCTCCGAGATTTAGGGTTTCTCGGTCTTTGTCTAGGGGTAGAGGCGAACGCCTTCGTGAACCTGGAGTCGATGAAATTGTCCCTGCTGAGTTTGTTTTTGCTAGGGATAGTCAAGTTCTTGTAGATCAATCTTCTTCTCTTGATAGTGTAGAAAGATATCCAACCCTTATAACTGAGGGTCAGATTTCCCTTGTTCGAAGGGAGTGCTTTTGGATATATGACTTTCCTGTCTATATTCCGAATAGTAATCAAAGAATAACGTCTTACAAGACGGGTTATTCTTTTGTTTATACGTATCCTTTCACTTTAGGGTTTAGACCCCCCATTGACCCAGTTATAATCGAGTTTTGCCGTATTTTCAATATCTGCTTAGGACAGGTCGACCCGCTTGTGTGGCGAGTTATTGCATGCCTTAGGAGTTTGGCTTCTTTAGCCTCGGTTCCTTTTACCTTCAACCATCTTATTCACCCCTACTCTCCTACCTTATTTCGTGAAGGGGTTTTTACTTTGACTGCTAGAAGCAAAAGAGTGTTAGTAACCCCTAGAGATGATAAGGATAGGGGTTGGTACCTCCGGTATGTTACTGTACCCACTGCTGGTTTAGTGGGTGAAGAAAATCTTCCCTTCCCTGAGAAGTGGAATCGCGCACGTGAGTATGCTTTAGATCACATTTACTTTTTCTTGTTTTGACTTGAGATGTTTTATGTAACACCGTGTCTTTTTATTTTTCTTCTTTCAACAATCATGAATACTGTTGAGAATGTCTCTGGTATTCGTGATTGGGTATAAAACTGTTATCTATAGCTCTTTCAGAAGAAAGATCTTGGAAGTACCTCGCTGGGAGGTATGGTTGGCAAGTAAAGACCCACGGTAAGTGAAGTTTTTGTTCTTGCTTCTTTCCTTACTCGAGTCTTTTTTCTTTTGTCGTTTAACTTTTTTCTCTTTTTAATAGGATTCTCTGCTCGTGGGGTGTCTGCTTCCTCTATCCCGAAAATGTCCTTGGCTCAAGCCCAGGAAATCATTGTTGGTTCATCTTCCTCGAAGAGGAAGATTAGTGAATCTCGCTCCATAGCAGAAGAGGAAGAGGGTGCTTTAGTGCACAGGCCATGGAGAAGGCGAATGATTTTAGATGATGAGCCTACTGCCTCAACCTTGCCTCCCATGTCTGTGATTGAGCCTCCTGTCTTTGATGATGTTCCACATTCCCCTATTCACGGTGGTATTGATCTTG
>ML423465.1:486-51222 GCA_005239525.1 Nicotiana knightiana
ACAACTAATCAAGCTATATAAAGTATCCGAGAAGTAAATTCATCGACGGGGGAAACCATAACCTTAGATCTTTATTACAATTGTTTACACCTTAGCGTAGTTAATCTTTAGTTTTAATCTTTAGTGTTAGTAATTTAAATAACATCAAGTGACAGTTGAGTATTCTAACAACTTGCTTGATACGTAAATTCCCTGTGGGATCGACTCTGGGCATAATACCCCGGATTATATTTACAACGCCCGCTTAGTCTTTTATTAGACATAGTTGAGCGTGATCAACTATCATCTCCTGCTACCCGATTACTATATTGAAGTTGTTTACCTAAGGCGTTTTAATTCAGTTCTAAATCATTTCCAATGCATGCGCTACCCGTCCCATGCCTATGGTCCAAGAGGCTTTGGACCTACTATTTGGGTGGTTCTAGACTTTACTTAGGTTGCTCAAAAATGATAAAATTAAGCGACATTAAAAACATGTAGGACTATACATAAGGACAATAAATGGCTCAAGTTGGCCTCCACATATAAGAAACAAATGCACGCGAGCAGGTTCATATTATAGGCAGTAGACAAATTCAGAACTAAGACGAACTGAGTCATTAGGTCCTATAGACAAGGCTTCTTTGTGATTTGGATTTCAAGCGCCCATGCAGTGCTTTTGTTTTTAGAATAATGAATTTGCAGGTTATAGGTATTACAAATTCTGTAGACATGATCTCTAAATTGTTTGTGCAATGAGGCAGTGAAACCGTTTGAAAGATCAAAATTACCTGCGTTTGATTTTATTCACATACTTTCTAGGCGAGTAACAACACCCTATAGGCAGAATTTCTAAGAGTTGGAAATTAAAACTAGTTCTATGACACTTCATTCCTATAGGCGTGTTTTCTAAGCGAGCAACGTGATATAAATAATAGTAACAATAACTGATTCATCAATTATGATCCTATAAGCATGATATCTATACGAATATTAATAAGAGAATGTCTTTATCATGTAACGCAATCATATATGCATGATATTTAGCACGTGTCAATAGATCAAATTGAACGAAAAACCACCGATGTTGCAATATAATAGGCAACTAATAACGTGTAGGAGTGGAACATGCGATCAAGTGAAATATTCATCTCCTATAGGCATGATCTCTAACAAATACATGAAATAGATCATATTGAGCAAAATGAAACGCTCAGATCCTATAGGCATGATTTATAACAAACACATAGAAATGGAGCATATTGAGCAAAATGAAATATTTAGATCCTATAGGCATGTTTCTACCCTTTCAGGCGAACATTAGAATAGACCCGTTTCCCCAATTTCACTAATACCCAATTGGTGTTATTAAAAATTATTACAAACCCAATGAATATAAATATAAATATTACACACGAAAGACATCAAACAACAATGAAACTAAGAGTCACACCATGAATCGAACTTATGAACTTCCAATTCTTCCAACTTCTAAAACTCGTGCCGAAACCTATCAACCCAACCCGGAATGACATCAAATTTTACAGGCAAGTACCAAATGATATAACGGAGCTGTTCCAACTCTCGGAATTGCATTCCTACCCCGATATCACCAAAGTCAACTATTGATCAAACCTCTTCACTTTTCAAACTTCAACTTTCGCCGAAATGCTTCAATCACCCTACGAATCTCCAAAACCAAATTCGGACGCACACCTAAGTCTAAAATCATCATACGAAGCTGCTCAAGATCTAATGCCGCCAGACAGAACTTAAATTCTAAAAACAACCGCCGAGTCGTTACTGAATATTAGTAATTGCAAGTTTGCAATGTTCGTTGTTCAATTGGTCATCATCACGAAAGTTATCAAATTCATAAGCAACAATTTCTAAGCAAAGAGATCATCTGAGTTCTCGTTTTAAATTTCAATAAAGCATCACGTCAAGTTAATCTTGGCAACCAATTTAGGGTGTATTTGGTGGAAAATATCTTTCATGAGAAAATAAGAGATTTTTAAATACTTTTTTGTATTTGTTAAAGAGGCAGAATTTTTTTTTGAAAAAATAGCATCCAAGAGTGTAGCCTAGTGGTCAATAAAGTATGTGAGAACTATAAGGTCTCAAGTTCAAATCGCAACAAAGGCAAAAAAACTAGGTCATTTTTTCAAAAGTACTTTCGCAACAAGTATTTAGAAAGTAACAAATTGTGTTTGATCTTTTTCAAAAAGTATTTGGGAGTGTCAAATTACGATAAATGACAATATTAAGGTTCAGTTTATGATTAGTATTATTTAAAAGAAAAAATAACTTTAAATATTTACTCCCTCCGATCCACAATAAGTGATCTTTGGTTTTTTTTTTGTGGTCCAAAATAAGTAATTTTTTCAAATTTCAAGAATGAATTAATTATTTTTTTTCCTACATGGCCCTTGGAGTAAATAATGTTGGAATATGTGTTAGGAGTGTTTATGTGAAGAGATAGTAAAGTTTAATATGGTAAATTTTATTTTTAATTAATGTTAAAAGGTAAATTTCTTAATATGTGCTAAAACAACCAAACAATTGCTTATTTTGGGCCGGATGGAGTATCATAAAAGAATTTAATTAATTTTTAATTTTTTAATGAAAATATGAAACATAACAAAAAAAAAAATTAAATATTTTAATCATTATAAAATATAATTATGCCAATAAAGAAATCAATTTATCATAGCTATAAAGACTATTTCAAGGAGGAACAGGACAATGAATAATATAGTGAAAATAAAAAAGAGAAGAGGGATGGTTAAAAAAAAGAAAAAAGATTAAATTAATGAGGAATTAATTTGAAAATATAAAATTTATTGTAAGGATATTTTCGTCTTGAAAATATTAATTTTTTAATGTTACTTCTTGGAAGAAGTTGAATTTATAATTTTTTCGCAAAAGTAGAAAAATTATTTCTGCTGCTCAAAAATACTTCTTTGCCTTGATCAAACATTTTAAATTTAAAAAATACTTTTTAAATAAATTAAAGTACTTTTGGCCTCCCAAAATATTTTTGTATACAAAATATTAATCAATATACGTGCAAGATACTATGACTATTACAAAAAAAAATCGAAAAATATATGGTAACAAATTAACTTTACTTTTTGGAATTGGGGGGTGTGGGCTGGGATGCGGGGAGGTGGGAGGGTGGAAAACATAAGTTGGAAATGACACGTGTGAGAGTTTGGACTAAAGAGTGTTAACCTAGAAATGGACTCAGCCATTTCAGTGAAAGGAAAGGGCCCAACCCAGCAATAATAGAGGATACCCGACCCACTTATATTTTTAGTCTTTCTTTTCATTCTTTACACATTTTATTGATTTAGATATATATACACACATATATTGTAAATACACAGTCAGATAATAAAAAATGAAGAGGTCGGATCTTTGTTATTAGCTGACTCATCTTTCTCTCTTCTCTCTCATCGCCCTATCTAGGGTCTTCTTCTCTTCTTTACACCATAGCTGGTAAATCATCAAGCTAAAATGGTATCAGAGCGGGAACTATGATTCCTCTCGTCACGAGCTTCAGTCCAATGTTACCCTCGCACAGAGTTTTGGACGATTTTGTTTCCGTCTCTGGTTGATCGGAGATAAATGTTGTTCGACGATTTTGCCATCAAAATTTGGGGATTTCTCCGTATTTCCTCTTCAATTATCTGGTTCTGCTAGGAAGTTTTGGTTTTACGAGATTTTCCTCAGCAATTTTTTCAAATTCGGTTTTCTAGAGTTTCATATTCAGAAAAGACTTTGCTTCTTCAAGTTTGAGAGAAGGATGGTAATATCCTTTCTGTTCAACTCCAAAATCTTATAAACCCGTTATTGCATGTGTATACTTGTGTAGAAATTGTGCTACTTCAGTTGATAATTGTTCTATCTCAATTTACTGAACTTGAACATTTGTTATATTTGTTATATGGGTAGTATTATGGAAAACGTAGGATCACCTAGTAATACGACCTATGAGGGATTTACTCCCTTCACAATAGATCCATCACATCCTTTGTATGTGCATCCGTCTGACAGTCTTAGTAGTCAGCTGGTGTCTGTGCCTTTTAATTGTTGTGATTTTGTCCTATGGAGAAGTAGTATGATTACCTCCTTATGTGCAAAGAACAATTAAGGACTCTTAGATGGTAGGGGTTCCTCAACCATCACCATATTTTCTTTATGACCCATATTGGGAAAGGTGTTACGACATGGTGAAAGCGTGGATAACTAATTCTGTGTCCATAGAAATTGCCACCAATGTAATGTGCCTTAAGACTGCAACGGAAGTCTGGAAAGACATTAATGAGAGGTTTGGTTAGTCAAATGGATCGAAGTACCTTTAAATCCAAAAGGAAATTAGTACAACCACTCATGGTTCATAAAAAATTGCTACCTACTTTAGTAAGTGTAAAAGCTTATGGGATGAATTGAACTCCTCTTATGTTGGTCCAGTGTGCTCCTGTGGAGCACTTCCAAAGTTTATAGAGGACCAACAATTGTTTCATTTCTTGAATGGGTTGAACGAATCCTATTTTACTATTAGGAGTGTCATCATGATGATGAACCCTCTCCCTTATATAATCAAGGCTTACTCTCTCCTTCAACAAGATGAGAGTCAAAATGAGTCCCTTTCCAATGTTTCCAATTTTTCTGGGGATTCTGCTTCTTTCTCTGTCAATAACAATGAAAGCTTTACTCATAAGGTCAATTTTGAAACCAAGAAGAATTTGTCTACAATATCTTGTAAATATTATAAAAAATCTGGACACACAGTGGAAAAATGCTACATGCTTCATGGTTTTCCCACTGACTTCAAATTAACCAAGAATAAGAAGTCTACTTCATGTGTCCAAGGTGATATTTCCTATCACCAACCATCTTTTGGGTTCAGTCAGCCCCCTGGTAGTTCTGCTCCAGTTCATGGGTTTACTAAGGAGCAATATCAACACCTTCTCACTCTATTTCAACAAGTTCAGGTCTCTCCTGGTTCTGCTCCATCTATTCACCCATATGAGGATATTATTTTTGCTCACTTTGCAGGTTTGTTCACTGCTTATGCTGTAGAATCTGTAGATCTTCATGTGTGTGCATCTTCATAGTCAAAACTAAACTCTTGGATCTTGGATTAGGGGCCACTAACCACATGACTCCACATAAACATTTGCTTCACAATGTTGTGCCTTTAACTAAATAATTTCTTGTCGCCTTACCTAATGGATACAAAGTTAAGGTTATATCAAATGGATCCTTACATTAAGACCTGATATAACTTTACTTAATGTCCTTCTAGTACCATCTTTCCATTTCAATTTAATTTCTATTCATCAATTTATTACTCAGCTGAATTGTATAACAGTTCTTACCAAATTCCATTGTTCTCTACAGGGCCCTTCTCTGAAGAGGCCACTGGTAATTGGTAAGGCTGCTGGCAGGCTCTATTATCTTCATCCAGATGGAGATATGTTTCCCAGCACAAGTTCTTCTCTATCATCTTTTGTTGATGTTACTTGTAGTGAGTTTATTTTTTATGTAGGTTCAATTCCATGTAATAAGCATGTTCCTGATGTAGGTTCCATTCCGTGTAATAAGTCTGTTCCCGCACCTTTACATGTTAATGTTGCACTTAGTTGTAATCAAACTTCACTTGTTAATAAGATGGATTTACTTTGGCATCTGAGATTAGGTCACATGCCTTTTCATAAGATGCAATCTATTTCCTTTCTGTCTAACAAGGAGTCCACTAAATAACCTTTTATATGTTCAATTTTTTCAATGGCTAGACAACAAAGACTCCCTTTTCATGATAGTACCATTCATTCTACCAAACTTTTCAACTAGTTCACATTGATACTTGGGGCCCTTAACACTAAGACTTACAACGGTTTTAGGTATTTTCTCACTGTAGTTGATGATTTTACTAGAGCCACTTGGAACCATCTTTTTTCCTCCAAGAGTAATGCCTGTTTATTCTTAAAGCTTTCACTTCTATGGTGAAAGTTCACTTCAATTCCTCAATCCACACCTTTAGCTCAGATAATGCTTTTGAACTTGGAAGTAGTTTTGAAGCTATTAGTTTCTTTGCTTCCCAGTGCATTTTACACCAAACTTCCATTCCTTATACTCCACAAAAAAAATGGTGTTGTGGAGAGAAAACACAAACATCTTTTAGAAGTCTTAAGAGCCCTACTATTTCAATCTAAACTTCCTATGAAATTTTGGGGGGAATGTGTTCTCACTGCTACATACCTTATCAACAAAATTCCTTCACCACTTCTCCTTAAATTTTCCCCTTTTGAAAAGCTTCATGGTCATCCACCCTCCTATGACCATTTAAGGTCATTTGGTTGTCTCAACTTTGCTACTTCCCTCAAGGTAGGCAGGGATAAGTTCCAATCTAGAGCTATTACATGTATCTTCTTAGGATATCCATGTGAAAAGAAATCTTACAAATTGCTCAACTTGTCTAACTCCTCTATTTTTCACTCTAGAGATGTGATGTTCCATGAACATACTTTTCCCTATTCATCCTCTAATTACTCTCATTTCAATGTCTTACCTCCCACTTTTGTGGATATCCCAGCTCCTCCTCCCGTGACTCATCCCTCTACTAGTCATTCTGAATCCTTTCCTACTTCTCCCCTTATCCTTTCATCTTCAACTCCTATTGTTTCTCCCGATTCTATTTCTACCTCTCCCAATTCCACTTCTACCACTTTTGCTCCTCCCCTTTAAGGAAGTCCACTAGAACTGTCATTCAACCTTCTTACATTAGGGATTATATCTATTCATCTGTCACCTCCAACCCTAACTCCACACACTCTAAGATTTCCTCTAGTGAAGCTCACTTGCATGAACCTTAGTTCTACAAGCAGGCTGCATGTCATCCTTCTTGGCAAGAGGCCATGCTAAAAGAATTTCATGCTCTTGAAGCTAATCAGACTTAGGACATTGTCCCTCTTCCCCAAAATAAGAAGGCAATTACTTGCAAATGGGTTTATAAGATTAAGAAGCGTGATGATTACCATGAATGTTGCCCTCGAGGACGTGTATAAGAAGGTCTTTGACGATTCCTATCAACATCGTAAGACCATGTATGGGGGCTGACGCCTTCCCAGTGTCGGAAGGTTAAGAAAGTTGGTGACCTTTAATAATGAATGGAATTCCTTCTTCCATCCTATCCCATTCCATTCACCGATACTGATCATTGCTACTGTAAAAGTCATTTTCTTGCTTTTGTGCCAGCTCATGATCTAAACGAGGCGCACATACACCCTAGTACATGTTCCTCGATACTGAGGGCGCCCCCGAAGAGCAGAGGATTTCGTGACGTTTCTGATTGGCTGTCTTGTATTTCTAATAAGTTGTTTAATAGTTGGAATGTTGAATCGTATACATAATATGATGGGATGGTTTACATTGATCCTAACCGAATGATAATGAATTATTTATATTAGTGAATTTATTGCATATCCACCCTGAAAGCGAGAGCTCGAGGCGGTGGGAAAGGAGAATCAACAAGATAGGATGCTCTGTCCTAACTAACAAGAGTAGGAAGATTCCAACTTTGAATCTTGTGTTTGACGGTGATCATTTCTGTCACGTCGTAGCAGTCTTTAGTGCTTTCTGTTTCAATTTGTAACCCTTCTTACTTTCTTTATTATATCGGGATCTTATTTAACTACAGAACTCACCGTTTACCCATCTATCTTTAGATACAGAGGGCTTATGAGTCATATAATTTTATTCCCAAAAAACAAGGTAAGAAAAGTGGGGAACAATGGCCTCACACAAAAAGATTCGTCTAAGTGATGAGTGGCTAGAATTCATGATTTTAAGCATTATATACCTTGCATTTTATGTGTTTTANTCTCAAAGAGATTTTCAATAAGTCAATACCAATATTTGCTTTCTGCGCCTACTGATTTGATGATAATTCAGAAGCTTTTTTGCAAAGAAGAAGGGCCATGTTCCTGTGGATTCACGTGCTAAGGCTCCACTAAAAATGCTCTTCTTCAAGAGAGAAGTTTAAGGCTCTCTTAATGTGATTAGCTCCTACTAGTAAGAAGATGTTCCCGATCCAGGTTCCCTGGATCCACGTGTTCCTAATCGGGCCTAAATGGATGAATGAAGAAGGGCGCCCGGGTAGACTTCAAGAGCTCTTGCTCTGCCTATCCTCCTACTTATTATTGTGGGGGTCATATAAAGATACAAACCGCCTACTTTTTAAAGCCCTACCATTAGATTGAATAAAATGAAAGTTGCTTGTCCTCACTAATAAAAAATAGCAATTCACCCCTTCTGTTACCTACTTTTACTCATTTCTTCAGCCCAGATCACCAACTAAGGCCCCTAAATGATTGCTCAGTGATAAAGGAGGTAGGAGTGCACAAACAGCCAGGAGGTTTGCCTAGAAGCAGCCACTCTTGAAAGAGTGCGTAATAGCTCACTGATCGAGCTCTCTTGCGCCGAAGATGAACGGGGCTAAGACACAAGTACCCTTATCTTATATAGGGGCTGAACAAGTCTACCCTCGGTTGATTTCCAAACATGCTAATTAAAATCGATTTATCAATATTAGAATCTAGATGACTAATACTAATTATTCAACAAATTTGATTGGTTGATACGAGTTGATTTTCTGTTACGGTAAATTGATGAAACAATAGCCAGTCCAATGACTGCTTCAACGGCTGCAATAGCTATAACAAAAATTGAGAAAATGTCTCCTTTTAATTGATGATTATCAAAAAAATCAGAAAACGTTACAAAATTTATATTAACCGCATTCAATATAAGTTCAAGACACATAAGGGCTCTAACCATATTTCGACTTGTGATCAATCCATAGATCCCGATAGAAAATAAATAGGCACTCAAAACAAGTACATGTTCAAGAATCATTAAACAACTCCTTATCAATCTCNGGATAGAAAATAACTAAGCACCCAAAACAAGTACATGTTCGAGAATCATTAAACAACTCCTTATCAATCTCGACTCCTTTCAATATGAACAATAGTTCAACCGACTTAATTTAATTACTCTATTCCAAATCACGCGAGTAACCATTAAACATTACTAAGAGGCATCCCGCTATATATATGCTTAGTGATTGGAGGATTTATTTTATTAGTTTTAATAATAAGAATTTTGTTTAATTTAATATAATAAACAAAGTCTATTTTGTACTCTATCTGTGTATCCTTTTTTATTCCTAAAAAATAGCAGATGAAATAGAAGGGAGATAATGAAATTATGTGATTGGGTCTTCCAAAAGCAAAGGAATGATCCGTTTTTTAGTTAACTGATCTGATGGGTCCAACAAACTATAAATTATAAAAAATATCTAAATCCTAAATAAAAAAATCAAAAATAATAGACTAAGATTCTAAATAAAGGATAATAAATAAACGGGATCTTACTGGGTTCCGAATAAAAACAGAGCGAGCAGGGAAGGCAAAAGCTATGACATTGGAATTCGCTTCAGTTCTGGAATTCCATATCTAGTTGGGGGTTTCGATTAGAAAAAATGTGAGTTTCCCAAAGATGTGGAGGTAAGGTGGAAGATAAAAAAAACTATATTTATAATAATAAAGAGAATCTATTCAAATTCAGGGCAAATGAGTCTATTGAAAGATACAAGGCAAGGTTGGTTATTAGAGGTGATACTCAGAGGGAATGCATAGATTTAACTGAAACCTTCTCCCCTGTTATCAAGCTCACCACCATCAAATGTCTCTTAACCCTTGCTATTAAGAAATATTGGACTGTGTACCAGTTGGATGTTAATAATTCCTTTCTCCATGAGTAGGTTTATATGAAAATTCCACCTGGACTTGGTGTCTCCTCTGCCTCCTCTTCAGCTCCTCTGGTCTGTAAGCTCAAGAAATCCCTCTATGGCCTTAGGAAAGCTTCCAGACAGTGGTTTTAAAAATTTTCTGAGGCTTTGATCTCAAGGGGCTATATATCCAGTCTCAATGATTACTCTCTCTTCACCAAATCCTCTTCTGGCTCTTTGGTAATATTGGCTGTCTATGTTGATGATATCTTATTGGCTGGAGATGATCTTACTGAAATGCAATCCCTAAAGTCCTTTTTGGATGATCAGTTCAAGATCAATGATTTGGGTTCAGCCTACTATTTCTTAGGTCTGGAAATCTCCAAGACTCCTCAAGGTTATATTATGATTCAGGAAAAGTATACTACTGATCTTTTTGCTAAGTTCAACTGCTGCCGTTTTTCTTCTGTTGTGACTCCTTTGGACTCTTCTGTTAAGTTGACACTAGACATGGATGACCTTCTCCCTGATCCAAGCATGTACATGAGGCTAATTGGCAAGCTCAATTTTCTGTAGCACACTAGACCAAATATCCCATTTTCTGTTCAACATTTGAGCCAGTTTCTTCAGAAGCCTTATGTTCCTTACATGATGACTGGCCTGCATGTTCTCAGATATTTGTTGGCTGCTCCTTCTCAGGGTATACTTCTCTCCAACTCTTCTGACTTGTCTCTTGTGGCATATTCTGATTCTGATTGAGCTTCTTGTATCCTCTCTCGCAAGTCTGTTACTTGTTTTATGTGATCCTTGGTGGGAGCCCAATCTCTTGGAAGAGTAAAAAACAACCCATAATTTCTTTGTCTTCCGCTGAAGCTAAATATAGGGCTCTAAGGAAATTAACTGCTGAAATCTCATGGCTGGTCAGACTACTTGGAGATCTTTGACTCCCTATTTGCATTCTTGTCCCAATATATTGTGACAGTCAAGCTGCCCTTCATATTGCCAAAAATCCAGTTTTTCATGAGCGTACGGAGCACATTGAGATTGATTTCCATTATATTCGTGAGTGTTTGAATTCTGGGCTTATCTCCTTGCATTTTGTTTCCAGTCCTCACCAACTAGCTAATATTATGACCAAGGCTCTCTGTGGACAACTTCATCACATCATTCTTGGCAAGCTTGGTGTGCTTTCACCCTCCAGCTTGAGGGAGGGTGTTAACCAAGAAATGGACTCAGCCATTTCAGTGAAAGAAAATGGCCCAGCGCAACAGTAGTAGATGATACCTGACCCACTAATATTTTTAGTCTTTCTTTTCATTCTTTACACATTTTATTGATGTAAATATATATACACACATATTTTGTAAATACACAGTCAACTAATAAAAAATGAAGAGGTCGGATCTTTGTTATTAGCCGACTCATCTTTATCTCTTCTCTCTCATCGCCCTATCTAGGGTTTTCTTCTCTTCTTTCCACCATAGTTGGTAAAATAACAAAGAGAAATCATTTTTCAAAAATTAGAAGACAATTTTAATGAAAATATTTAAAAAAAATATTTAAAACAACTGAAAAAATTTTAAAAATATTTTCGTTTTCCTCTTAGAAAGGAAGGATACTTTATACCATTTTGTCAAATATAATTTACTACTAAAACAATTTAAGTACATAATTTGGGTGTGTTTGGTACGAAGGGGAAAACAATTTCCAAAACTCCTTCTCATTCTTCTCCACCTTCACCAATCCACCCCACACCCCCACACCCTCACCCCCTCTCTCCAATGTTTTTTTTTTCAATTTTTTTTCTACACCACCCACCCTACTACTCGTCCCCCTGTATTTTTCTTCTGTAATTTCAAATTTCTGCTTTTTCTTTTTTCTGCACCACCCCCTCACCCTCTGCCTCCATCCACGCACAAAAAAAGTTTTTTTTGTAATTTTTAAATTTCTGTTTTTTCTTTTTTCTGCACCCCCACCCCACTTCCCCTATCTTGCACAAAAAAAAGTTTTTTTAAATTTTTATTTTTTTGTAATTTCAAATTTTTGTTTTTTCGTTTTTCCGCCCCCCGTCCCTGCCCTTCCCCTAGGGAAAAAAATATTTTTTTTTATATATTTATAATTTAGTTTTTTCATAATTCGGTTACATGTTCAAAATTTTACAGTTCTAAAGTTATGAATTCGAAGGTTTATGTGTTTGGAAGTTTACGTGTTTAGAAATTATAAAGTTTACGGGTTCAAAATTTCGTGATTTTGAAAGTTTAACGGTTCGAAAGTTTATGAAATTTGTGGGTTCGGAAGATTGTTGGTTCGAAAGTTTATGGCTTCATGTTTATTGTATCTAAATTATTTATGAATACTTTTGAGAAGTTATTTTCCTTAATTTGCGTATCAAACACCCAAAATGAATAAAATTACTATTTGAAAATATTTTCCATGGATACCATCCCAAAGACACCCTTTGTCTTTTTTGATTTTACCGCCGGTGTCCGGTACCCTGAAACAAGAATCTCCAAAACATCACTAAAATCATGCCACGTAACATAAAAGCCTCCACAACTCCAGAAATTAAAAAGATGCTGAATTCTCCATTTTCCCTCACAGTAGAGAGATGGCTTCTACTTACATTACTACTTTCACTTGTAATCTTCATGAAATCAAACGAAAACCCTTTTTTCCAAGTAGATGTACAGATTTATTCCAACCCTTTTCTCCTCTAAAGTTCTTTAAGTTTCCTAAAATGACTCTCTCAAATGAATATGTGGGTACAGAAAATTTCAACTCCAAAAGAACAAATTATAATTACAATAATGCCGCTACTGCTAAGTTTTACAAAAGGATGGATTCTTGTTTGGTAATTCCTCCACCAAAGGGTAAAAAACCCAAAGCTATAATCAAATTTGTTGGTGGTGCTTTTATTGGAGCTGTTCCTGAAGTTTCTTACAGGTTAAACAAGTTTTACTTTCTGGAATTGGGATTAAAGTTTTTATCTTTTATTGATTTTTTGTTCTGGGGGTTTTCTTGTTAACAGTTATTTGCTTGAGAATTTGGCGAGAGAAGGGTATTTGATAATATGTGTGCCTTACAATGTGACATTTGATCATGCCCAAGTCACAAGACAGGTTTTCGAGAGATTTCATGCTTGTTTGGGTTCAATTTTTGATTTGACGCTTTACTCTGTTGGCCACAGTAATGGTGCTCTTATTCAAGCACTTACAGGAAGTTATTTTTGTGAGAAGATACCTAAGGCTAATATTATAGTATCGTACTACAATAGGCCAGCGTCAGAGGCAGTGCCATATTTTGAGCAGTTAGGTCTTCTTGTTGGCCAAATGGTTCCTGTTATATCTCCAGTGTATTCAGTGGCTCAATCCGCTTCAGTCGTTTTGGTTGATTTTGAGCCGTCCGGAGGTCTTTCCGCCTGAGAAGTCAATTTTTGAGTACCGGGTTATCGTCTTTAAAGTATATATCTTNAGAGATTTCATGCTTGTTTGGGTTCAATTTTAGCAGCAGGGTTGCCTGATTCTGGCCTTTCTGCTGCTGACATTGTTCATTTGCCACTTTACTCTGTTGGCCACAGGTAATTAATTAGAGTTGAATCACTCTATTTTTCCATTGTTGTTTCCTTATATTTTGGTCCAAAGGCTTGTTATTTTTTAATGTAATTAGTTTGACTCAGCACGAAGTTTCATGAAAGTATTTTGATACTTCTCTGTCTTAAATATGCATAACATTTGTGTGGCTATAGAAATTTTCACTTAGAGTAATGGAATTTAATGTTAAAATTATTTCTAAATATAGAATATATCATTCTTTTTGTGCGCCATTGCTGGAGCTCAGTCTGAGTTAGATTTGCTTAATCGGCTTGTTTTAGATGCGTTCACTAATATTAAAACTTTTTGTACTTTGAAGTGCTAGAGGCGAATATAGTTTTACCTGGCTAAGATGTCTTTTTCTTTTCTTTTTTTGTTTTTCGGTACCATGCATATGGCAGTAATGGTGCTCTTATTCAAGCACTTACAGGAAGTTATTTTTGTGAGAAGATACCTAAGGTTTGGCTTTTGACATTTGGCTTACAGTCTACCTCCATTTACCTGCAGTCATAGAGAATTCTGAACCTTTAGTTCAAAGAAATGAATGCCTTACTGAATCCAATTTTATATCTTTCATGAAGGCTAATATTATAATATCGTACAACAATAGGCCAGCGTCAGAGGCTGTGCCGTATTTTGAGCAGGTAACTTGTCGCTTTCTCACATGCTATATTTTGCTTTTAACATTCTAATTTTGTGCAGCTATATTGTCTTTCACCTAGTGTTTTTCATCATTCATCTTCTAACTAGAGACAATATACAATTCATTGTAGCTTGAGAATAACAAAACTGATTTTTTCTTTTACTTTGTTCGCTTTATTCTGCTTTAATTCCTAAAGTATTGAATATCCTTGTGTGGTTATGGCTTCTGTACAAATGCTTCAACTTATCTTTCCGCTGCTATGTGTTCCTTCTCAACTTATGATATCTCATAATCTTAATGATATACTTCTGTCTAGTTCCTTTTCCGAGGTCAAGGTAATTATCTTTTGCCTGCTCGAGACGCCGCCAAAAATGAACAAAGAAAGAAGCCTGAATTTTTAATAAAAGCGTATGAAATGCTGTTATCATGTCATGTTAGCAAAGTTAGATATGCTTTTGTGAGGTTTATAACAAATAGAAACAATGATATAGAATGAAAAAAGTGGGAGAGAGCATGAGTGCTGAAACGAATTGACTGCTAAGGAGAAGATCTAGATCTGGTCTAATGGCACGCCATTGGCATCAAAGAGAGCACTTGAGTCTCTGATAACTTGCTTTACTTCATTCCATTCTTTTTCCTTTCCTACTCCTTGATGGCAAATCGTATGGAAGCCAACAGAAGCTTATCTGCCTTGTATTTTGTTTTATGGTTTGATAGAGAAAATAGGTGAGCAGAGTGTTTGACAAATTTAAGCACTTTCTTCTTTTCTTTGCTTGTGTTCGTCAAAGGGTGTGAATTAAGGGATGGTTGATAATCTATTAGGAGAACTATGATGGTACTGGCTTGTAATATAGGTGTTTTCTGATAGGAGTAAATGTGGACGAGGAAGGATCAGATGCCGTAATTACTTTTTGAAAGAAGCATGAAATCTTGCAACAATTTGTTTTTCTAGGAACTTCAAGTCTTGATTTTATTTTCTCCATAAAACAATTTGCTGCCAAAATGCATCATTTCTTGAGGTTTTGATCCCATTTTGCAGTTAGGTCTTCTTGTTGGCCAGATGGTTCCTGTTATATCTCCAGTATATTCAATGGCTCAATCCGCTTCAGGTAGATCAATCTAACTGGTTCTCTATTATTAATCCCCCCTAGAAATCATAGTAGTGATTTTCTGCATATTTGTAGTATGTTTTGCTGAAACTATAGCTCTCATTCAAGTATTGGGGAGACTCACTATTTGCAAGTGAAATTTTATTTACTCAACCTAACTAATTAACCTTGACAATTACCTGCTCTATCTTAAAGGTTCAGAGCTGCCGAGGGCAGTGCTGATATTAGTTTTTTTTTTGGGGGGGGTGGGGGTGGGGGGGTGAATTAAAGAAAAGGAAAGAAGCAAGCTTCAAGATATTTTATTTGTTTCTTTTCATTGTGACATACCCATATCACAAAAATCTCGGAGTAGCAAACTACCAGGGGGATAGATATAATATCTGTTTGAGGTGATGCAAAAATGAGTAATGTAATAAACAAATTATAATGCACATAGCTCTTTGTCTTTATTAATCACCTCAAACAATTAGATTTCTCCTATCTCTTTTGTATGCTGATGAAAATATTTTCTTGGAAAATAAGTGGTTTTCTTACTTATTTTCTAGTGTTTGGTTAGTTAGTAGAAAATATATTTTGGAAAATATATAATCTACGCAAACACGATGGGAGATGGAATGGGTAAGGGACAAGGGAGGATCAGGGCAGTGGGGGTTCAGGTCGGGGGTCAGGGACCGAGGTCGATGCTCTGGGTTAGAGTCGGCTTAGGGTTCGGGTTCGGGTTCGAGTTCGGGGGGTCAGGGTCTGAGGGTCGAAGTCGGGGTTTCATGTAATAGACTTGGAAAATTGACACAAAATTGTAATTGAACAAAGGAATGAAATTCAAATCGGAAGCTTTATTGATTAATTCGAATGGTTACAACAGATTTAGAAGATTAGGTCCAAACTCCATTGATGAGCTTGAGCACCTGAAAGAACAGAAATGAAGGTGAAGAAGGATCTAGAAGAAGAGGGAAGAGAGAATTAGGAAAGGGTTAGAGAGAGAAAGTTGCAAATTACCGGATTCTAACTAACTCCCCTCTTCCTTTCCGTTAGTTGTTATAGTTGTTGGAAGTCAATCTGGACCGTTCGATGACCTACTCTTCATCTTCTAATCTGGCCGTTCATCTCGTTTCTTTAATTATTAGCTCCTAACTGTCCACATGTCCTCACTTTTACTCAATACCTAATATATCACATATCTTCCACTAACCCTTTTATTCTTTCAGACCAGCCGCCTTCGCTACTCATTTCCTAACATTTCAAACTAGGGTTCAATGTTGGGGTTGGGGTTGGGGTTAGGGTTAGGGTTAAGGTCAGGGTCAGGATCGGGGTTGGGGTTAGGACTGGGGTGGGGGTTTTGGGGGCTGGGGTCGCAAACAAGTTCGGAGTTTAGGGTTGAGGTCGAGATCGGTGGATTAGGATCGGGGTTTAGGGTCGGGTCAAGGGTTAGGTGTTGGGCTCGGAACAAGGGTTCGGGGTTGGAGTGTTGGGTTCAACATTGACCCGAAACCCGAAACCCCGACCTTGAACCTTGATCCCGACCCCGACTATTAACTCGAACTCCAACCTGACCCTAAACCCGAACCCCGACCATGATCCCCGAATCGTGATCATGACCCTAACTCCGAATTCGAAGACCGACCCTAAACTCAAACTCCGATCCCAAATCTAGACTCTGATCCCCGATCTTGATCGTGACCTCGAACTCCCATCCGGACCCTAAACTTCGAACTTGACCCAACCCTCGACCTCGATTGTATATCCTGAACTCGACCTCGAACCTCGAACCGAAACCTCGATCCCAACCGTGGACGAAGCCACACTTTGCTTAGGGTGGTCAATTGACCACCCCTTTGTCAGAAAATTACATTGCATATATAGGTAAAAATATTAATTTTAGAGGTATATAACTTATATTGAACACCCTTTATCGGAATTTTTTTTACTTATTTCAAGTTTGAACACCTTTGAGGAAATTCCTTCGCTACTGGTCCCAACCCTGACCCCGAACCTCGTATCCAACCCCCTAACCTTTATCCTGAACCCCAACCCCAAATCCTGACGTCGAACTCGACCCCTTGAACTTTAGGTCGGGATTCAGGTCCCGAAGTCTGAGGGCCATCAAGGGAGGGGTGGCGGAATTTGGGGGCCGGGGGAAGTATTGAGTGTGGTTGGGGTGAGATCGAGAATCATGGTGGCAGGTCGAGGGTCTGGGGGCCGGGGTTGCGAGGGTGTCAATTGGGGTGAGGAAAGTTGAAAGAGAGTTTTGGAAAAAGTTTCCCCCCCTCTTGGTAGGGTGTTCATAAGAAAAATATGTTTCAAAACATGATCAACCATAAGTTTGAAGTGTCAAGAAACATTAAATTCTGATTTTCTTGTTTAGAGATGTCAATTCCTATTTCCTTTATGCAGCAATCTTGCAAGTAACAGCTACTCCATCTACCTAAATTAACTTATGGGGAGCTTAAGAATAAAATGCTTAAATTGATTCTTATGTTGAGATTGATGCAGAAGTGTTCAAAAAATTTTGTCTGAATTATTTAGACAATAGACCCTTGTAGTCCGGCCCTTCTCCGGACCCCACGCATAGCGGGAGCTTAGTGCACTGGGTTGCCCTTTATTTAGAAGTGGAATACTTAATTAGAAAAATATAGATGATTTAATTGAAGAAAAAATTTTCATTTCAAGAAATAGGTGAAGTTTTTTGTACCGGAAAAAAGGAAAGTGGGTCAAATTCAATGGAACATGTGAATATTATTTAATTTCTCCTTTCCTGCTTTGCCTACTACACTCTTTTTATTTCCTACTCTCTTTCTCCTTTTTCTACTTTTCTCCTGCAACTGGACAAGCCTATGTGCTGTCTACCAGTTGATCTTAGAAACTGTATATGAGTCTTAGTCGTCATTTGATGCCAAATTACAAAAAATCCCAACTTTTACCTTTTCTGATATTCCACTCTTTGTGGAGCATCAATCGACTTCGTTTTAAAATGGCTATTAGATGTAGAGATATAATCTTTTTAGATCAAGCAGAAGTAAAAATATCCTCCTAGCGTGAGCTTTAGCTGATTTGCTAGAGGAGGTAGAATCTTTTGTTGATTTGCTAGGCTCACTGTGACCTGAGCTGATACCACTAGCTTTTTTGTTTCTTATCTTGTGAATATGGTACTGACCTGCCTTAATGTTGTTTTGGTTTTGTTTTTTTAATATATATCTTAGATACTTTTGACCGATTCTTAATGAGAAACTACTTCAGTCTTCTTGATGATTGTGTTAACAGCTTTTTGCGAAGTTCAATTAAAGTTTAAGAGTTACAGATGTTGCAATGCTGGAAATAAGGGGTTGAATGGAGTGAGTGATGTATCAATATGATTTTTTTGTATTAGTAATTCTGGTCTAAGACAACAATCTTGCATGCGCTTGATCAAGAGCTTCAATGAGTTATCTTTCACTGTATATATATGACCTACTATGTAGGAGATGCGTTGAGGGTGTTACTTGATACAGCTGGAACAATCATCCCTGATTATGATCCAGAAACAGTTGTTTCGTTGACTAAATTTGCTGATCAGTTGCCTTCGGTATTTGGCGAGGTATGTTCTGTCCATTTTATTTGGTGATCATGCAATTTGGTTGAAAAATTTGTTGTCTCCCTTACATGTTGTTACAGTTTTGAATGTTATATATCTTGCTGAATCTCTCTCTCTTCATGCATTTCAAATTTAAGCAGATTATGGTTTTGGTCTTAGATATCGGTCTAATGAGATTGTTGTTTCTTTAGCTTGGTCAAGGGATATCAGAGTTCAAGCCAACACCCTCTGAAAATCTGGAGTGTTTCAAAAACTCATACAACGTCAAGCGTACATTGCTGGTATTCATATTGTGGTTTTTATCATCCAGAAAAGTAGTTTCTGATTGAAAGTCAATGTTAGTTTTGATGGGATAGAACCTTTTCAGGTGAAGTTTGACTCTGATACAATCGATGAGACAGATCGGCTTGAAGAGACATTAAAGCCCCGAGTAGAATCTTTTGGTGGAAAAGTGGAGAAAATTGCATTAACCGGTAACCACATCACACCGTGCATACAGGTAACTTGCACATTGTTGCATAATTTGCTTTATTCACTTGTGTTTATTAGCCATAGAAATAAGGAGAACTCGATGCTTGTGGTACGACTCTATATCAGTTCTACTTGTTACCAGCATGAGTCCAATACTCATCCAGATATAGAATATGAAAATTGCAGTAATTGTTCATTTTTGTTTTGGTGATTAGGAACCAAAATGGCGAGTAGGAGCGGTATACACTCCAGCAGATGCTGTTGCGCAAGTGGTTAAGACTGTTGCTTTAAATGACACTAAGGGCCTATGTACAACCATTGTCAACTGGTTCGATCGTATCGAGGAGTTCTGAAATGCTGTTACCTAGCATAAACATGGCACTGAAGCACAATTTATAGGTCAGTACCGATGCAGAAAAATGCACATATATCATCACAGTAATACAATTAAACCTCCCGTCGCCCTTCCTTAGAAAAGAGAAAGTGTATTGTCTATACAACGTTGAAAATGCTTACCAATATTCCTAGTCAAATATAAATTGTGCTCACTATAGTAACAATTTTGATACGAGGTCTTCCCTCATCCTGAATATAATCTCCTGCGAACAAGGTTTGGGATTCTCTATTTAGAACTCATACTACACAAAGATAATACACAATATTTCACCTCATCCTTCCCAAAATGAAAACATGCATTGGAATTGCCTTCCGCCTTAGTCCACAATTTTCGACGGCCTGTACGAATTTGTGATATTATCATTGGAGTTATATTTTGTTTAGAGACTAATATAATGCCTCATTGCTTAGTTTGTATTGGTTACTTGTTGCTAAACATGAAGATAATCAGTAGAGGACGATCATTAAAAATTTCATTAATTTGAGAATATAATTCCTCCTGCTTAGTATGCAATCGTTGCTTGTTGCTAAACATATACTAATAATATTTACCGCTTGTTCGAAAGAGCTTCAGATTGGATTCAACACTACATACGATATTCCATTCCGACTCCCCTTGTTATTCTATTTCCTCCTTTGGTAAGGATTGGCTTTTTGTTCAAGGGTATGTTAAAAACCATCGTCTTTTCTTTGTTTGTATCACCGAGACACCCGAAGGGCCGGCCATATGTACCTCGGGAGCCCCGGCCCATTCAAATAAAAATAGAACGAGCACCTACGACTAAGGGGAATGGAATGTCGACCACAGGGTGAGANCAATGTCGA
This sequence comes from Nicotiana knightiana, assembly GCA_005239525.1. Lineage (NCBI taxonomy): Eukaryota > Viridiplantae > Streptophyta > Magnoliopsida > Solanales > Solanaceae > Nicotiana > Nicotiana knightiana. Next base: position 20,870 of record ML423465.1, read on the forward strand.
CCATAGGGTGAGAGAATCTTATAATACGAGGGCTAGTGACTGGTCAAGTTCGGTATATCTACTATACGACCATTAACTAAAATATGTTGATGGTTAACTAATTGACGGGCTGCGGGAATAGTTGAAGCCATACCCAATCGAAAAAGGATGTTATCCAAACGCATTTCAAGTAATTGTAGTAAAACTTGACCTGTTGACCCCTTGGCTTTTCTGGCGATACGAACGTATTTAAGTAATTGTCGTTCTGTAAGACCATAATGAAAACGCAATTTTTGTTTTTCTTCTAGACGAATACGATATTGAGATTTTTTCCCGGAACGCGATTGGTTTCTAAGATCACTTCCGGTCCTAGGCTTTTTATTAGTTAGTCCTGGTAAAGCCCCCAGGCGGCGTATTTTTTTGAAACGAGGTCCTCGGTAACGCGACATAAAGACTCCTTATTCTTATTTCTTATTTAGTATTTCGAATTAATTCTTATTTCTATTTATTTTATTTTTTATTGAATTTTATTTTACAGAATAAACCTAAACTAAAACTAAACTGAACTAAATGAAGCGAAGTTTACTGAAATAGTGTACTTGTACTATTACTATAAAGAAAAGAAGAATGGGATGAATTGGATAAATATACAGACCCCCTTCTATTATATATATAATCCTTTCCTGACATAATTGAAAGTTCCTATAATAAATTGATAGCTTTTGGAAAAAGAAGATCGAGCCCCTTCAACTTCGAAGCAGCTTCCTTCTTCCTTCCATACAGGTCTGCAAGCGTCCCATCTTTTTCTTACTTGAATGAAGAAAGACAGAACCTCTCTTTTCGGCCACAGCCAGCAGTTCGCTTTCCTCTTCCGAATACCAAAGAGCGATTGAGAGAAGAGCAGTACGTAGGACTTAAAAAGAGGGTTCCTTCCTCTCTTCACTCTCCGAATTTCGATCCTCGTGCTGTTATAGAATCCGCTATTTTAGGAATAGTTCACAAAGGAAAAGGCTCTCCATGGGCAGCGTCTGCTTCAGCTCAAAGCGAATTGCCGAATTGATAGTTTTTTTTGGAATAATTACCGGCCAAAAATATCTTTTAATTCCAAAAATACTAATTACTTTTGTAATGGCAATTGGTTGCGGGAACAATACGCTTTGGTTATCGGCGAAGGCTTCCAAAGGCGACCAGCTGAGGCCTCTCTTTGATCATTCCCGTGTTTCGGTGCTTGCCCTTTCTTTTAAGAATAAAGATCTTCATCGATCTCTTTTGAAAACGCAGTGCACCCAGGTAAATAAGGAACAAGATGAGAAAGAAACCGCATGATGCGTTCCGGAGTTGCCGATGTGATACAGCCCTTTCGATTTTAGTTGGGAAAGAACGGCGAAGTCTCGAGCCTCTTTCTTCTTTCTGTGCAGCAGGCGTTGATTGATGGGATAAAAGAAGCACGCTGTGGAATCGAACCACAATTAAAAGGCTCTCCATGGGCAGCGTCTGCTTCGGCTCAAAGCGAATAGGCGTAATAGCCCCGTGGGGAACCCCTGCCTGGAGGGGTAATTGAGAGAGTCATCATATCAGTGCCTTGGAGAAATGCCTACCTTTAGGAGAGAATTACTGAAGACAACACTTGATGGGAATTGAGGAGTAGTAAGGAATGATAAAGAGTGAAACGCTCGTTATCCTGACTTTTCTCTCTGCTGGGGCTCAATAAGTGAAATTGAAACGATAATCATCACTGAAAATTACATAAAGTACAAACACATGCAAACTGTTCACCAATAAGAACAAGTAGCACCAATGATCATCAAGAAATCTCTTTCAGCTTCGATACTATCATCGAAATCAACCGTCCTTTTGATGCTTTTAATGGCAATTTTTTATGAAATGACTTTCTGTATCGACCAGGCCGGTCGTTTTGAGAGTTATAGCATCGATCCCCTATTTACTGCTTCCCCCGTATCTTTTTCTACTTAGATGACTTTCCGGGAGGTTTCGTTTTGGTTTTTGGAGTGTTTTGGGACACTTCGTCCCTAAACGGAGGTTTTGAAGTCTTAGAATTTTGAACATAGTCGGAATTGTGTGAAGACGAATCCGGAATGGAGTTTCGTCGATTCCGTTAGCTCCTTTGGGTGATTTTGGGCTTAGGGGCGTGCCTGGATTGTGATTTGGAGGTCTGTAGCTTATTTAGGCTTGAAATGACTAAAGTCGAATTTTGAAGATTTTGACTGGTAGCGGACATTTTGATATCAGAGTTGGATTCTGATTGAAGTTGGAGTAGGTCTTTTATATTGAATACGACTTGTGTGCAAAATTTGGGGTCAATCGGACGTGGTTTGATAGGTTTCGGCATCAGTTGTAGAAGTTTGAAAGTTTCAAGTTCTTTAAGTTTGAATTGGAGGGTCATTCGTATTTTTAGCATTGTTTGATGTGATTTGAAGGCTCGATTAAGTTCGTATGGTGTTTTAGGACTTGTTGGTATATTTGGTTGAGGTTCTGGCGGCCTCGGGTGTGTTTCGGAATGAGTTTTGAGTGAGTCCGGGCATTTCGACACTCTGATGTTGTTCTGGAACGTGGGAAGTGCGGACCGAATAATTCCATGTGTTGCGGCACATTTTTGAGTGATGTAGCAGATGAAAAAGTGCTGCAGCTGACGAAATATGCGGACCGCAGAGGAAAAGTGCGGACCACACAATTTTGTCTGCGGCCGTACTTCTGGTGGTTCCGCAGGTTCGCTGATCCGACTTCGGAAGCTTATATCTTTTAATCTATAAGGAATTTGGAGATGATTCAAAAAGGAAAGTTGTATCCTTCGTGTCTAGTTTCCAGAATGATAATGAAATCATCATTTGGACATCAATAAAGAAAGTTATGGCCAATTTACTGAAGCCTAATAGTGGAGAGGCTGTGAAGTGCCCGCACAATTTTTGTGCGACCGTAGAAGCTAGGATGTGCGACCGCACTTGGAATTGTGCGGATCTCACACTGAGAGGTCAGATTGGGTACTATATAACCGGGGTTTAGGGTATTATTTCATTTTTGGACTTTGGGAGCTCGGTTTGAGACGATTTTTCATGGGGTTTTCAAGAAATTCATCGGGGGTAAGTGATTCTAACTCGGTTTTGGTTAATATACATGAATATATCACTGATTTCATCATTTAATTAGTACTTTGAGATGGAAATTTGAGAAAAATTGTAAAACTTCATAAACCATAAATTGGGGATTTGAAGGTCGAGTTGTGATCGAAATTGGCTAATTTTCGTATGGTTGGACTCGTGAGTGAATGAGTGTTCATATTTTGTGACTTTTACCCGATTTCGAGATGTGGGCCCGGGAAGGCTTTTTAGGGCGATTTTCGAATTTCTTATTTAAGTCCTGATCTCATTAATTAGATTAGTCTATTATAGTTATACTTATGATATGTAATTGCTTTTGGCTAGATTTGGGCCATTCGGAGTCGGATATTCGTAGAAAAGACATTGTTATTGAGTGGTTGAGATTGGTTCTAGGTAAGTGGCTTGACTAACCTTGTGTGGGGGAACTCCCCTTAGGATTGGTACTGTTTTAGATATGTGAGCGTCGTGTACGTGAGATGCCGAGTACGTACACGTGCGAATTGTTGTAAAAACCCGATTTTCACCTGAATAATAACCTTTTCTTCTTCTTATTTGAGTTATATCAGCATGAGTATCCTGTTAGCTTGGAATAGCATGTCTACTTGCCTTAATTGCTTATCTGAACTCTGTGCAGCATGTTTAGTGAAATTTCTTATTTTCCTTGATTTGTGCTTAGTCTAAACTGTAGATTCTCTTGCTGTAACTGTTATTTTCGTTGTTTGAGCTGCATATGTACTTTGGGACTACGGAACGGTATTCCGGTATATCTCCTTGTTCTGCATATTTACTTTGGGACTACTGAATGGTATTCGGGTAGATCCCTCTGTTCTGCATATTTACTTTAGGACTACAGAACGGTATTTCGGTAGATCCCTCCTGTTTTGCATATTTACTTTGGGACTATGGAACGGTATTCCGGTGGATCCCGTATGTTTTCAAAATGTTAGTGTCGAGTGAAGGGATCAAGGTGGATCCGAAGAAGGTGAAGGCAGTGCAGAGTTGGCCCAGACCGTCCTCAGCTACAGAGATCCGGAACTTTCTTAGTTTGGCGGGTTATTACCATTGATTTGTTGAGGGATTCTCATCTATTGCAGCACCTATGACCAGGCTGACCCAAAAGGGTGCTCTGTTCAGGTAAACCGAGGAGTGTGAGGAGAGCTTTCAAAATCTCTAGACAACTTTGACTACAGCCCAGTATTGATATTGCCTGGCGGTTTTTATACTGTTTATTGTGATGCGTCGCGAGACGGTCTCGATGCGGTGTTGATTTAGGGCCGTAAGGTGATTGCCTACGCATCCATACATCTGAAGGTTTATGAAAAGAACTATCATATCCACGACCTCAAGTTAGCTGCTATTGTTCATGCCTTGAAGATTTGGAGGCATTATTTGTACGGTGTCCCTTGTGAGATCTACACTGATCACCGGAGTTTGCATAATCTGTTCAAGCAGAAGGATCTTAACTTGCGTCAGCAGAGGTGGTTAGAGCTACTTAAGGATTATGATATCACTATTCTGTACCATCCGGGGAAGGCCAATGTAGTGGCCGATGCCTTGAGTCGCTGGGCGGAGAGTTTGGGGAGCTTGGCATATTTGCCAGTAGCAGAGAGACTATTGGCACTGGATGTTCATGCCTTAGCCAATCAGTTTGTTAGATTGGATATTTCTGAGTCGAGGCGAGTTTTGGCTTGTGTGGTCTCCTAGTCTTCTCTTTATGATCGTATCAGGGAGCGTCAGTATGATGATCCCCATCTGCTTGTTCTGAAGGACACGGTTCATCCTGGTGATGCTAAGGAGGTCACTATTGGAGATGATGATGTATTGAGGATGCAGGCAGGTTGTGTGTGCCTAATGTATACTGATTGGGTGAGTTGATTCTCTAGGAGGCTCATAGTTCGCGGTACTCCATTCATCCGGGTGCTATGAAGATGTATCAGGACTTGAGGCAGCATTATTGGTGGCGTAGAATGAAGAAGGACATGATGGAATATGTCGCCTGGTGTCTAAATTGCCAGCAGGTGAAGTATGAGCATCAGCGCCCAGGTGGTTTGCTTCAGAAGTTAGAGATTCCGGAGTGGAAGTGGGAGCGGGTCACTATGGATTTTGTTGTTGGACTCCCACGGACTCAGCGAAGGTTTGATGTAGTATGGGTGATTGTGGATAGGCTGACCAAGTCAGGTCACTTCCTTCCTGTGATGACTACCTATTCTTCCGAGCAGCTGGCTCGAATTTATATCCCCGAGATTGTCAGACTTCATGGAGTGCCGGTATCTATCATCTCTGACTGGGGCACGCAGTTTACATCACGGTTCTGGAGAGCCGTACAACATGAGTTGGGTACTCGGGTGGAGTTCAGCACCACATTTCACCCTCAGATGGGCGGACAGTCCGAGCGCACTATTCAAATTCTTGAGGATATGCTCTGTGCGTGTGTGATGGAGTTTGGAGGTTCTTCGGATCAGTTCTTGCCCCTTACAGAGTTTTCCTACAACAACAGTTATCAGTCCAGCATTCAGATGGCCACGTATGAGGCTCTGTATGGTAGGCGGTGTCGATTCCCAGTGGGGTTGGTTCGAGCCGGGCGAGGCTAGATTATTGGGCACAAACTTGGTTCAGGACGCTTTGGAGAAGGTTAAGGTGATTGAGGATAGACTTGCACAGCCCAGTCCAGACAGAAGAGTTATGCGGATCGAAAGGTTCGCGATGTTGCATTCATGGTTGGAGAGCGGTCTTGCTCCGGGTTTCGCCTATGAAGGACATCATGAGGTTCGGGAAGAGGGGCAAGCTGAACCCAAGGTTCATTGGTCCATTTGAGGTGTTGCAGCGAGTTGGGGAGGTTGCTTATGAGCTTGCCTTACCTCCCAGTCTAGCAGGAGTTCATCCGGTATTCCATGTTTCTATGCTCCGGAAGTATCACGTTGATCCGTCTCATGTGTTGGATTTCAGCTTAGTCCAGTTGGACAAGGATCTATCTTATGTTGAGGAGCCAGTGGCTATTTTGGACATGCAGGTTTGAAAGTTGAGGTTTGAGAACATTGCTTCAGTGAAGGTTCAGTGGAGTGTTCAGCCGGTCGAGGAGGCGACTTGAGAGACCGAGCAGGATATGCGCAACTGTTATCCTCATCTTTTCACCACTTCAGGTATGTCTCTATGCTCGTTCAAGGACAAACGATCATTTTAAGAGGGGGATGATGTAACGACCCGACCGGTCGTTTTGAGAGTTATAGCCTCGATCCCCTATTTACTGCTTGCCCCGTATCTTTTTCTGCTTATGTGACTTGCCTGTAGGTTTCATTTTGGTTTTTGGAGTATTTTGGGACACTTAGTCCCTAAACGGAGGCTTAAAGTCTTAGAATTTTGACCGTAGTCGGAACTGTGTGAAGACGACTCCGGAATGGAGTTTCGTCGATTCCATTAGCTCCGTTGGGTGATTTTGGGCCTAGGGGTGTGCCCGGATTGTATTTTGGAGGTCTGTAGCTTATTTAAGCTTGAAATGGCGAAAGTCGAATTTTAAAGATTTTGACCGGTAGTGAACTTTTTGATATCGGGGTTGGATTCTGATTCCGGAAGTTGGGATAGGTCCGTTATGTTGAATATGACTTATGTGCAAAATTTGGGGTCAATCGGACGTGGTTTGATAGGTTTCGGCATCAGTTGTAGAAGTTTGAAAGTTTCAAGTTCTTTAAGTTTGAATTGGAGGGTAATTCATATTTTTAGCGTTGTTTGATGTGATTTGAAAGCTCGATTAAGTTCGTATGGTATTTTAGGACTTGTTGGTATGTTTGGTTGAGGATCCGGCAGCCTCAGGTGTGTTTCAGGATGAGTTTTGAGCGAGTCTGGGCATTTCGGCACTCTGATGTTGTTCTGGAACGTGGGAAGTGCGGACCAAACAATTCCATGTGCTGCGGCACATTTTTGAGTGTTGTAGCAGATGAAAAAGTGCTGCAGCAGACGAAAATATGCGGACCGCATAATTTTGTCTGCGGTCGCACTTCTGGTGATTCTGCAAGTTCGCTGGTCCGACTTCGGAAGCTTATATCTTTTAATCTATAAAGAATTTGGGGGTGATCAAAAATCAAAAGTTGTAGCCCTTCGTGTCTAGTTTCCAGAAAGAAAGAAATCATCATTTGGACATCGATAGAAAAAGTTATGACCAATTTACTGAAACCTAATAGTGGAGAGGCTGTGAAGTGCGGCGGCACAATTTTTGTGCGACCACAGAAGCCAGGATGTTCGACGCACTTGAAATTGTGCGGATCGCACATTGAGAGGTCAGATTGGGTACTATATAACCGAGGTTTAGGGTATTATTTCATTTTTGGACTTTGGGAGCTCAGTTTGAGATGATTTTTCGTGGGTTTTTCAAGAAATTTACCGGGTAACTGATTCTAACTCGGTTTTGGTTAATATACATGAATATATCACTGATTTCATAATTTAATTAGTACTTTGAGATGAAAATTTGAGAAAAATTGTATAAACTTCATAAACCATAAATTGGGGATTTGAATGTTGAGTTGTGATCTGAATTGACTAATTTTGATATGGTTGGACTCATGAGTGAATGGGTGTTCATATTTTGTGACTTATACCCGATTCCGAGATGTGGGCCCTAGGGGTCTTTTTAGGGAGATTCTTGAATTTCTTATTTAAGTCTTGATCTCATTAATTAGATTAGTCTATTATAGTTATACTTATGATATGTAATTGCTTTTGGCTAGATTTAGGCCATTCAGAGTCGGATATTTGTAGAAAAGACATTGTTATCGAGTGATTGAGGTTGGTTCGAGGTAAGTGGCTTGCCTAACCTTGTGTGGGGGAACTCCCCTTAGCATTGGTACTATTTTAGATATGTGAGCGCCGTGTACGTGAGGTGACGAGTATGTACACGGGCAAATTATTGTAAAAACCCGATTTTCACCTAAATAATAACCTGTTCTTCTTATTTGAGTTATATCACCATCTGTAGTATCTTGTTAGGTTAGAATAGCATGTCTACTTTCCTTAATTGCTTATCTGAACTCTGTGCAGCATGCTTAGTGAAATTTCTTATTTTCCTTGATTTGTTGCTTAGTATAAACTGTAGGTTCTCTTGCTGTAACTGTTATTTACGTTGTTTGAACTGTATATTTACTTTTGGACTACAGAATGATATTTCGGTAGATTCCCATGTTCTGCATATTTACTTTGGGACAACGGAACAGTATTCCGATGGATCCCCCTGTTCTGCATATTTACTTTGGCACTACGGAATGGTATTACGATAGATCTCTCTGTTTTGCATATTTACTTAGGACTACAGAACGGTATTGCGGTGGATCCCCTTTGTTTTTCATATTTACTTTGGGACTACGGAACGGTATTCCGGTAGACCCCCCTGCACATTTACGTTTGGGACTACGTGACGGTATCCTGGGAGATCCCCTATTGTTATATCTGTGTACTGAGATGTTGGCTTTCTATGATTTCATTCTTGTTAAATTTCAGTACTTATTTTTACTGCAATATTTCATTCTAGCTTAGTTTATTATATATATACCAGTAGGTCCCTGATCTGATCTCGTCACTATTCGACCGAGGTTAGGCTTGACACTTACTCAGTAGTGTACTCATGCCTTTTCCTGAACATATTTTTCGTGTGCAGATCCAGGTACCGCTTATCAGCCGCATTATCAGTGAGGCGAGGCAGCTGTAGAGTCTTCAAGGCATATCTGCCACGTTCGCAGACCTGGAGTCCCTATCTACTCTTCCCCATGTCAATCACTTCTTGTATTTTCATTTGTTAGACTTTGGAGTATAGAAACACTGTTTTCTTTCTGTAGCTTGTGACTTACGATATTCTAGGTTTTAGGAGAGTTTATGTACATTTCGAGAGTGATCGTGGTATATGCCGAGCGACATCTTAATTTCTTATTTAAATCTACCTATAAATTGCTAGCTTTTATGTTTTCGTTTCATTTCCGCAAAAATGTTAGGCTTACCTAATCGTAGAGACTAGGTGCCGTCACGACGGTTCACGGAGGGAGAACTTGGGTTGTGACACTTTCTCTTCTCGCAGCCGCTTCTCCCACAACGCAGCTTTCTTCATCATCTCCTTTTCATCAAACACTTCACCAAGAACTTGTTGTTGAGATTTCAAGATTACATTAGTGTAGCGTTTCTTTAGCATTGCAATCCGGAGTTTTTTATTATCATTTTTCAACTCCTTAACTACTATAATATGATTATAGGTGATATCCGACGAGATCTTCTGCCTCTTGGCTGCCAAGTACTTTTGGCTGAGAATTACGAAGCAACGACCATAACTAAACCCTAGAGTTGAGAATGTAGCGATGCACAAGAAGTAAAAATGTGGATGAAAGAAAGGTTATGAGTACGTAAAGAAAGTAACTAGGAGCATTATATATAATTAGGCAGATAAAGTTTTTCCCTTTTTTATGGGAAAAGATGCATTGGAAGTTTCCTAAACTAACAAAATTAATTAGTTACTGAACCAAATATGGAAACTTCCAAAATTTCATTTGTGTTTTCAAGGTTGAAAATCCCTTGTAATATTATTTTTATGATTGTTATTTTAACATTACGTGCATTAAATCTCTCTCTCTATATATATATGGAATTGAAAAGATGATGTGACATATCTCATAGTGTAGGAATCTTATTTATCTTTTTTCTTATTTTCTTTTTTGATTTTTTCCCACTTTCAAACCATTTATCTTATTTTAAAAGTCTACATCCATAACCCCCAATTGTTTAATGTGTTATAAGTTACTTCTTAGGTTGTAGCTTTTCAAATTCATAACCCCCATTTGTTAATGTTATAAATTGTATCTTTCATTCTTTTTTTATTCACAACTTGTATCTTTCCAATCTTATGAGGTTTTATGATTTACCTCTCTCTGTTTTGTCCTATTTCATTAGTTAGATCTAATTCTAGCAGCAGTATCAACAAAAAATATACCTCACATGTTGATTTAGTCATGTATCTTGATTTTGAATCTGGCAAGTTTTGGTTCTTTATCAAGTTACAACTGCTAGGTATCATCAAATTTCTTCCTTCAAAACAAACTTCATTTTAGTATCTCGGAAGGAGGACTACTCCAAAATCTATTTACATCTTGTAAAAGCTTATTCATTTTCTTAACTGGTCCCTCATTTTCATCATGTAAGTATTGAAAGGCAATTTTCTTCTTCTTATGAAAAGTTATTTGTTGAGGAAAATCTATATATCTGTCATCTATATGTTATGATGAATGTACTTTAACTTTATTATGTTGTTGTAATAGAGAAAGGTAATGAAATTTTTTAACGGTTGTAAGAACTTATTGCAATCTATCAATTTAAAAAGGGTGTCTTTTTCGCCACATCGCGTATAACGAGAATCGAACCCCCTCCGCTGCTGGCGGACAAATGTATAATGTACTACTTCGATCCAGCAACTTGTTAGGAGTAGGTTTTGGCTTGTCTCTTTCTTCTTATTAGTTAGATAGGTTTTCCACCCTTTCCCCTTTTAATATAATAATAAGGTAAGCTTCCAAAGCTCCTTTCTTCAGATGGTGCGCAGGAGCACACTTTCGTTTTCCCCTTTACAATGGGCTTTCATGAATAGAGATTTCTCGCCAACAGTCTTCTCTTCCTATCACTTCACTTCGTTCTAGAAATATGATCTCACCGGACCGGGCGAAGGGGAAGGAAGAGATGGGTGGTTCGGGAACAACAACGAGAGAGGGCTCATAGCCCCCTTCTCACTCTTCCCCACACCTATTTGTTCACCCGAGATGCAGAACTCTTTTTTTTAATGAATAGATAGATCCATGATACATTCCGAAATATTGTAAAGGTGAATAGACTCTTTTCGCCCCCTTTTCAATGTCTGCTTGAGGACCTATGTTAATATTTTGGAAAGGGGATGTTCGCCTTTTGTAACAAATAGACCCACGATACGGACTAATATATGTTCTTACCCGTAAGCATAAGTAAGATCTATTCATAGTTGGTCAGCCCCCCACGGTAGGGCTTCTCGCTTTTCATGAATGTGTCTCCCCCTCTACTTATGTGAGTTTTACCCGCCTTTTACTTTGCTTGCTTATGACTCCCTATGAGCCCTTAATTTTTCGGAGGGTCAGCGGGACATGGGAGCCTCAGCTCATGCATCAGTTTACCGAAATAACCTCTGCTCTCCCACTTCTTTCTATTCAAAAAGCGAGCAGCTCTTAAACAAAAAGGTTTTTCCTAGACTTGATTCCTCTTTCTCAAGCAAGAACTAAGTCAAATAGGCATGAATCAATATTTGCAACCATTATTTCTAGATATAAAGTAAACAAGGCTAAGTAACAAACACCCAATCATAAACAAGCACTAATATTAACAACCCATAGGTTTTACACACTAGGGCTGGGTCACAACCCTAGTTAAATCTAGCTACTCATACTTAAAGATATAGAAAATGAGATAGAAGAGGTAATTAAAGACATGAACTACAATTAAGAGATAAAAGTAATTGTTCTTCTCTATTTTGATCACAACTTGCCAAAAGTGGTAAACTATAACCGGTACAGCTGCTAGGAATACAAAAGTTGCCCTAAAAAAAGTGTTTCTCGTCAATTTATAGTGTTCAGAATTTCGCTAGAAAAATTCCCTTCAAGAGGTTCTGCGGCCGCACAATTCGAACCAAAAGTGGTAAACTATAACCGCTACAGCTGCTAGGAATACAAAAGTTTCCCTAAAAAAGTGTTTCTCATCAATTTATAGTGTTCAGAATTTCGCTAGAAAAATTCCCTTCAAGAGGTTCTGCGGCCGCACAATTTGATGTGCGGACCGCACTTTATTTCGCTCTTGCAATGGGAGCGGCCGCATAATTATCACTGTGGCTACACTTCAGCTTTTGTTGCCCCACATTTTGGTTGTGGATCGCATTCTCAAGAGGCTTCACACTTGGTCTTCTGCAGCTACCCTGAACTTATAAGGCTTGTTAGTGCGACCAGCTTTTGCGCCGCATAATTTGGTGTGCGGACCACGCTTCTGCTAAATTCTTCTAAGGCTTCAAGGTTTCATTCTGTGCCACTTCCATTTATGTGGACCGCATGTTCCTTCTGCGGACCGCACTTCTATTTTGAATTTCTCCTTTTTGCCTTATTGAGCTGGAATACTCCTTTTTGAGTTAGATTTATTGTTGAGCTCAAATCCTCTAACATGCCTGCAATTCACACAATTTCATTAGATTTAGAAACAAGAATCACTACTTTCGGACTAAAATTAAAGCAAGAAGGTACTAATAAGTGGGTAAAATCCAAACTTATCACAGCCCGTCCGGTAAACACCTATATCGCCTATATAAGAAGAGTTTCGGCTCTCATTTCTACACACCAAACTTAGAGATAAATATATCTGAGAGCATATAGAATAGTGTGAGGTATTCATAGGAGGTGTAGTCTGTGAGAGTAAATAGAGAGTGTGAGTGATATTGTAATGAGGCAGAAATCTTTAAAGAGGATTATTTCTTTTGAGTGTATAGTGGTCCCTAGAGTATTTTACTCGGGACTACTAGGTGTAAAATTTCTTATTATAGTGGATTACTTTACTCCTCTCGGGTCCGTGATTTTTTCCTTATTCAGAAGGATTTTCCATGTTATAATCTTTGTATTCTTGTTGATCACCGTATCTCGGTACTACATTATTATTTTTTTGTTATTATCACAAATATTATTTTTGTGGGGGGTTTACTTCCAACAACTGGTATCAGAGCATAGGTTCTACTCGTTCACGCTCGGTAGTACTATACTCTTGTGAAAAGATAAAATGTCCAAAGTAAAGTACGAGGTACTAAAATTCAACGGAGATAGCGATTTCTCAACATGCAAAAAAGGATGAGGGATATGCTCATCCAACAAGAATTACACAAGGTATTAGATAGTGATGCCAAAAAGCCTGACACCATAAATCTGAGGATTGGACTAACTCAGATGAACAAGAATGCTAGTGTAATTAGGTTGAACTTATCAAAAGATGTGGTAAATAACATCATTGATGAAGACACTGCATGTGGCATTTGAACAAGGTTGGAAAACTTATACATGTCTAAAATGCTAGCAAATAAATTGTACAGGAAGAAGCAATTATACACCCTACATATGGGTGAAGTTACAAAAACTTTTGTCATATTTAAATGTGTTTAATGGGATAATCACACAACTTGCAAACCTCGGAGTAAAGATCGAGGAAGAGATAAAGCCATCTTACTCTTGAACTCATTGCCATCTTCAGACGATAATTTGGAAACAACCATCCTGCAAGGTAAAATCACTATTGAGTTGAAGGATGCCACAACAGTTCTTCTACTCAATGACAAGATGAGAAAGAAGCCAAAAAATCAAGGTCATACTCTCATCACAGAAGGTAGAGGCAGGAGTTACCAAAGGAGTTCGAGCAACTATGGTAGATCTGAAGGTCGTGGGAAGTACAAGGACCGATCCAAATCAAAAGCTAGAAACTGCTACAATCGCGATTAATAAGGTTACTTCAAAAGAGATTTCCCAAATCTAAGAAAAGGTAAAGGTGAAAGTAGTGGTAAGAAGAATGACGACAACACAACCGCTATGGTGCAAAAAAATGATAATTTGTTTTCTTTATAAATGAGAGGAAGAGGAATGCATGCACTTGGCAGGTCCAGAGTCTTAATGGGTAGTTGACACAAAGGCATCTTACTATGCCACACCGGTAAGAGAATATTTTTGAAGATATGTGGCAGGTGATTTCGGCAATGTGAGAATGGGTAGCACGATTTACTCAAAGATTGCGGGGATCCATGATATTTGTATCAAGACAAATGTCGGATGCTCATTAGTTCTAAAGGACATGCGGCATGTACTTGATTTGCGAATGAACTTAATCTCGGGAATAACTTTGGACCGAGATGGATACGAGAACTATTTCACAAATCGAAAGTGAAGACTCACCAAGCGATCATTTCTAATTGCAAAAGGAGTTGCTCGTGGCACGTTGTCCAAGAAAAATGCAGAAATATATCGAGGTGAATTGAACACGACACGAGATGAGATTTATGCAGATTTGTGACACAAAAGAATAGGTCATATGAGCGAGAAGGGATTGCAGATGCTTGCTAGAAAATCACTCATCTCTTTTGCCAAAGATGCAACAATAAAACCTTGTGACTACTTTTATTTGGTAAGCAGCATAGAGTCTCATTTCAGACATCGTCTGAAAGAAATATAGTTGATTTTGTATATTTTGATGTTTGTGGCCCAATGAAAATTGAATTGCTGGGCGGTGACAAATATTTTGTTACTTTATGGATGATGATTTGTGAAAATTGTGGGTTAATATCTTGAAAACCAAAGATTAGGTGTTTCAAATTTTTCAAAAGTTTCATGCTCTGGTGGAAAGGGAGATAGGTCGAAAGTTAAAGTGTCTCCAAACTGACAATGGAGGTGAGTACACTTCAAGGGAAGTTGAAGAGTATTGTTTGAGCCATGAGATCAAACATGAAAAGACAGTTTCTGGAACCCCACAACATTTATTGTAGCTAAGAGAATAAATTGAATCATTGTTGAGAAGGTGAGAAGCATGCTCAAAATGGCTAAACTACCTAAGTCATTCTGGGATGAAGCAGTTCAGACAACCTGTTACCTGATCAATAAGAGTCCATCAATTCCATTGGAGTTTGATATCCCAGAGAGATTTTGGACCAACAAGGAAGTGTCCTACTCACATATGAAGGTGTTCGGTTGCAAAGCTTTTGCACATGTACCAAAGGATCAGAGAACAAAGTTGTATATAAATATGTTCCCTGCATATTCATCGGATATGGAGATGAAGAGTTCGGGTTCAAATTATGGGATCCTGTGAAGAAGAAGGTCATCAGAAGCAAAGATGTAATCTTCCAAGAAAGTGAAGTTGGATCTGCAGATGATCAGTCAGAGAAGGCCAACAATGATATAATCCCTAACCTTGTTACTATTCCTTCTACTTCTAATAATCCCACAAGTGGAGAAAGTAGGACAGACTAGGTTGCCGAGCAGGGGGAACAACCTGATGCAGGAGGGCAGCTTGATTATGCTGTCAAGCAATTGAAGTACCCCACTCAAGGAGAAGAATAACCTCAATCTCTGAGAAGATCAGAAAGGCCAAGGGTAGAGTCATGCAGATACCCTTCCATAGAGTATGTCGTCATTAGTGATGAGAGCAAGCCAAAAAGTCTTAATGAGGTATTGTCCCATACATAAAGAACCAGTGGACGAAATCCATACAAGAAGAGATAGAATCTCTACAGATAAATGGCACGTACAAGCTAGTTAAACGTCCAAAGGGTAAAAGACCACTCAAATACAAATGGGTCTTTAAACTCAAGAAAGACGAAAATGGCAAGTTGGTCAGTTACTAAGCTCGATTGGTGTTAAAAGTCTTCGAACAGAAGAAAGGTATTGACTTTGATGAAATTTTCTCACCTGTTGTTAAAATCATTTATATTCGAACAATTTTGAGCTTGGCAACTAGCCTAGATCTTGAAGTGGAGCAACTAGACATGAAAACTGCATTTCTTCATGGAGATTCAGAAGAGGAGATTTATATGGAGCAGCCAGAAGGATTTGAAGTAGCTAAAAAGAAATACATGGTGCGCAAATTAAATAAAAGTCTTTATGGGTTGAAGCAAGCACCAAGGCAGTGGTACACGAAGTTTGGCTCATTCATGAAAAGTCAAACTTACATAAAGACATATTTTGATCCATGTGGATACTTCAAAAAAAAATTGACAACAACTTTATTATTTTGTTGTTGTATGTGGATGATGTGTTAATTGTAGGACAAGAAAAGGAGTTGATTGAAAGTTGAAGGGAGACTTGTCCAAGTCATTTGATATGAGGAACTTGGTCCCAGCATAACAATTTCTGGGAATGAAGACTGCTCGAGGTAGAACAAGAAGAAAGTTGTGGTTGTCTTAGGAGAAGTACACTGAACGTACAGGGACGCTTCAGCATAAAAAGTGTTAAGCCAGTCAACACACCTCTTGTTAGCTATCTGAGGTTAAGCAAGAAGATGTGTCTTGCAACAACATAGAAAAAAGAGAGCATGACCAGAGTTCCTAATTCTTCAGCAGTCGGAAGCCCGATGTATGCAATGGTATGCACCAGACATGATATTGCTCATGCAATTGGTGTTGTCAGCACGTTTCTTGAAAATCCTGGAAAAGAACACTGGGAAGCAGTCAAGTAGATACTCAGGTACCTGAGAGGTACCACAGATGATTGTTTGTGTTTTGGAGCATCTAATCCGATCTTGAAGGGCTATACAGATGTTGATATGGAAGGTAACATTGATAACAGAAATTCACTACTGGATATTTATTTACATTTTCAGGGAGATTTATATCATGGCAATCGAGGTTTTAAAAGTATGTTGCACTCTGTACAACTGAAGCGGGGTATATTGTCGCTACTGAAGCTGGCAAGGAGATGATATGGCTTAAATGGTTCCTTCAAGAGCTTGACTTCCATTAGAAGAAGCATGTTGTCTATTAAGTTAGTCAAAGTGCAATAGACTTGAGCAAGAACTTCATGTACAATACAAGAACCAAACACATCGATGTGAGATATCATTGGATTCGAGAAAAGGTAGAGATTGAATCTCTACAAGTACTGAAGATTTTGACAAGTGAGATTTTTCCCAGATATGCTGACAAGGCGGTACAAGGGACAAGTTTGAGTTGTGCAAAGAACTAGTCGGCATGCACTCAAAGTTAGAACTCTGGTGTTACCTCCTTCAGGAGAATGGGTCTACACACCAAACTCAGAAAGAAATATATCTGAGAGCAAAGAGAGTAGTGTAAGGTATTCACATGCGGTGTAATCTGTGAAGGAAAATAGAGAGTGAGTGATATTGTAATGATATGAAAATCTTAAAAGATGATTATTTCTTTTGAATGTATAGTGGTCCCTGGAGTTTTTTACTCAGGACTACTGAGTATAAAATTCCTCATTATAGTGCATTACTTTGCTTCTCTTGGGCCCAAGATTTTTTTTCTTATTTAGAAAAGTTTTCCACGTTAAAATCTTTGTATCCATGCTATTTTTTTTATTCTTGTTGATTACCATATCTCAGTACTACATTATTATTCCGCTAATATTACAATAGATATTATTTTTATGGGGGATTTATTCCCGGCATCATGGAGTTTGAGAAAAGCACAAAAGACGAAAGGGGTATTTTTGTAAATAGAGTGCTTTTTTTTATTTCAACAAAATGAGTATATTCTTTTCATGATGTAGAAAAAGTATTTTTTTTCATTTCAACAAAACAAGTACTTTTTTTCATGTTGTAAAAAAAGTTTTTTATTTTTAGCAAAAGGATTACTTTCTTTTCATGGGTTGAGAATAGTCGTATAAATAATTATTTGTCAAAAAATATTTTCTACTCTGTAACCAACTATTAGAAAATATTTTCCGGAAAATCAACCAAATAAGGAAAAATAAGTGATAAAGTCACTCATTTTCCATAAAGTTGGGTCCCTGCGCCTAAGTTGGGCATTTTGTCTAAATTTTACTTCCAAGTGAAACAATGGCTAACTTTCAACGAGTTCCAAAGCTGTAAGTAATTTTCAATTGCATGCTTAAATTGAGCTATTCCTGAATTTTATCCATATTATGTCATGGTTGAAAAACGGGGCAAGTGCACAAATAGCCGTTTTTAGCAGCTGTTTAAGACATAGCCAAAGTTTAGAGATTCAATACAGCCTGAAGTTTGACATATTGCTGAAGCTGGCTTGATATTCCTAAATTCAAACTCGTACGTGTGAAGTTTAACCTACTAAACCTATGATCCTGTTGTCGGTCATTTGTTTTCGTGTATTCATCCAAAGAAATAAATTTGACATTCAAGATAAATTAGTCAAATATTACATGATAAAATGAATATGTTTGTGTCTAATTTTTCTCTGTATTTGTTTTTTTTTTAGAAAGTAACGATTCAGGAACTAAGTTTGACTTTACTCAACTTGCTTCGTTATTGCCTTGAGCACACTGATTAAAATTAAAAACCCACCTTTCAAAAACAACCCTACCTGTTTTGTTTCTGTTTTATGCGGCAACAATTTAGGTGTTTAAACTATGGGTTGATTCTAAGATGGAGGTGGAGAAGAGATGAACAGACAGACTTTAGTTTAAAGTTTATCAAAATAATTTTAACTGAATATAGACTACCGGGTTAAACTTGGCTTACGGAGATGTAGCTGGGCTTGAGTTGGTGCAAATGAGGGCAAGCTCCCATAATAACTGCGCCTCAAGCTAAGGCTGTTCTTTGACATGGAAATGATATATATCTACAGATAGACACTTTGCTTATCAAGGTGAATTTGCAGCAGACATGCTGCTACAAGCTTCTCTACCAATGCACCACACTCGACTTCTGCTTGGCGTTGCAGTTACCGAACTGATCTTTGGTTCAGCAGACTCGATGTCTATATCACAAGCATTGATATGGTGAGAATGGCAAGATCGTTCATCAGCTTTATTCATCTGATCAATCAACGAATGTCTCACACGACTAGGTATAGGACTATCTGACAATCCCGGAATTCTTATGCCAGGAAGTTGGCATGCAGCCGCGGGTGAATTAGGATTGCTCAAGATGTCTTCTTGAAGAATTTCTCCTATCCTAGTCAGGATGCAGAATGCCAAGTTCAAGAGAACCCGAGAGTATGCTTCAAGTATTGAACGCCCAACATCCTACAATGGTTACAACAGAAGAACAAAACAATTAATAACTCATTGAGTACGGCATACACACCTCATAGCACTAGGAGATACAGTATAAGCTAAAACAACTCAAGCGGTATAACAACTATCCATCTCCAGTAATTGTGGTGGACAAGTATATATTATTGTTTGCTTGGAAGATTTAAAGACCCTAAGTAGAAAGCAACGTGGACAGAAACTCGGTCTTGTAGATTGGTAATATGGCAATGTTTCTGACCTTCCATACATGTACTGCCCGACCAACTACTGTAAGAACAGAATGGAAGGATAAGAAACGACTCAACATGCAGACTAGAAAGCTATTTCAACCGAAAGATTCTAGTTTGTTTTACAAAGAAAAAGATTAGAGGGAATGGTTCCCTCATCTGAGAATCGCCACTCACATTCTATTCCTTCCTACTAATAAAAAAGTTTGAGAATCTCAAGAACGCAGAAGTGAGTGTATCACAGCGCTCTCCTCTCCATATTAATAACATATCTTATGGATGTAGCTAGTGAGATATAATTATTACCTTGCCATATTGGATCTGTGTGACATTGAGGAATGTCTGAGGAAGGTTTGGATATTTAATCTTGAGCTGCAGCAGAAGAGTTTCTGCTCTGCTCAATAACACCTCTATCTTGTCCAGTTCAGATATCGGATCTTTTATGAAAGACCAAGATGTTCGTGCGGGAGATTTTCCACCAGCATGTTCTGCTATTTTTTCTTTCCAGGCAAGTATTGCTGCTTCTAACCTGTTAACAGCTTCAAGGGCATTGTGTTCAGATCTTATGTTAAGGGACACGAACATCGCCTCAACAGATGTTGATTCTGCCGTTAGGATCCTGTAAAGTTCCTCCCCTAGACTTGTCCTGCCAGACTGTTAGAGTGAATTGATCTTGTTACTTATTTCTTATAAACAAAGAAATATATTGTTAAATAATATAGATTTAGTGACATAGCTAACTTACCTTTGGAAGTGCATCTTTAATGATTGTTGGAACAGGCATTTCAGACAAGACATTTTCGTTGATAGCTTTAGCTGCTTTAAATATTTGATTCACCAATTTACCCTGATTCAACAATTTGTCTCTTTCAGGGTCAGAGAGCCCAGATATGGGTACCTGGGGCGAGGGAAGCCACCACCTTTTGCTCTGCCCAGCACTTCTGCTTCTTCCTTCTGCTCGGCTACCCACTTCCATGTACCAAAACTCGGTATTAACCATTGAATCCAGAGCTTCCTAGACATTTCAAGAAATGATATTCAGAAATTAAACCAAATTGATGCTAAAAGGAAATAACCCACTTTTGTAGGATTAAAGAGACCACCTACAAGGAGCATGGAGTCCAACTTCTGAAGCGCTGGAAGATTCATATGGATGTCCGCACGAGCTTTTGGAGTCATGATCTGCTCCAATGAAGAGGAACTTAGCATAAAATTTTTACTGCGATGAAATACATTTAGTGAATGGCTAAAAGTCACAGATACCTCCAATTTCTGGCCATTAGAACCATTTTGTTTAGCAGGAACCAACTCAATCATATGGTTCGTAGGAGAGAGCAACCAATCCATTTCTCTCCTCCATTTCCTCTTCCTATCCTCCGCAAGTGGCTCCAATTTCCAGAGCTCTCCAAACACTGATGCTGCAAATCCAGTAACAGTATAATCAGGATAAAAAGGTAACAGCAAAGTGGAAAAACAGAATAAGTAGAATGATTTCTAAGCCCCATGCAAATATTTTATGTTCCTTGATGCTCTCCAAATACCTTCTTTGTGTATTCTCAATACTAATTACTATTATTTGTTCTCATCAACATAAGTTCTTGTCTGCTGCATCCACACCATCAGAACCTAAAACTGTGACTAGACACAGCTCATAAATCCTTCATCAGATTTCAGATTGTAAAATTAGTTCTAGTTAAACTTGACCAAAACCATGTTAAGATGCTCGAGTATTGAATCTTCATGATTTTATAGCTATTTCATATTTTGGCTGCTGAAAATTCGTTTTACCGAAGGAAGTTCTAGCTGCTTAGTATTAGAGAGCTATTTTATCAGCCTGTTAGACTTTTTAGTTGTAACATAATCAAATAGGTAGGCAGTGGCGAAGCCACATGGTCACTGACCACCCTTCGTCAAAAAATTATACTGTGTATATAGGTAAAATATTACGTTTTAGAGGTATATATCACATAATGAACACCCTTTGTCGGAATTTTTTTTACTTCTTTCATATTTGAATACCCTTGAAAAAATTCCTAACTTTGCCACTAAAGGTAGGCTAGAGGAATAGTAGTGAACAAAACACCAAATTAGTAATTCTTTACTACCTGCAAGATTTGTAATGGCATTTGACAGTGCTAATGCAGTGGAAATCCCCTTGCTTCCTCCAGTCACATCTTCCCCAAGTAACAATTTTGCAAATTTTTCTTTCATTGTTTCCACATCTGAAAAGTGGGTTGCATAAGCAGGTTTTTCTTTTACATAGTAATGCTGCGGGCTTGCTGAGAAATCCCACTCATCATCTCTCTTCATTGTTGTCCAGTGAGAAGAGAAAGATCCAAAAACATTGTTGCTGGAACTGCTGCTTGAGTCATCATCGTCCAAGGAATCTGTAATACCTCCGTCACCTCTGCTAGCGATACTTTGATTGTCATATGGCTGACTGTTCAAAATACAGCTTTCAAGGCCATCATATGTTGTAATTTCTGTGTGTTCCATTAAATTTAGTAGTTAAATTAGTAGTCAGATGGAGGGAAGGGTAAAGGATAATCCAAGAAAATATACTTAATAAGAAAATATAAGGAGAAAAGAGTGTTCTTGGGGGGCATGATGCTTAAGGTGTTGACTACAAGACAGAAGAATAAACAATAAACAGAATGACCACAAGAACATGCACAATTCATATGGCTTTTAACTAAAGACTTACAGAAGATTTAAAAAATTAAGCATCTTAAATATGCAATTTGACTGTTACTTATACAGCATGATGTTGCACAAACATGTCACTACCACCATATTTAATTTGCATGTATGTGGATGTTCATATTTTTATCAGTGCAAACTTTTTTCTTTGTTAAAGATGGGAGAAATAAGAAAAAATGATCAGCTCAATGAACAAATTACTCTGTGACAAGAAGTAGGATCACTGTTTCCAAATATTTTA
Organism: Nicotiana knightiana; assembly: GCA_005239525.1. Classification (NCBI taxonomy): domain Eukaryota; kingdom Viridiplantae; phylum Streptophyta; class Magnoliopsida; order Solanales; family Solanaceae; genus Nicotiana; species Nicotiana knightiana. The sequence goes on from ML423465.1 coordinate 42,879, forward strand.
AACCTTCGGCAATCCCAGAATTTGGGTTGTTAATTTACTATAAGCATCCACCAAATAACTAACATGGTAATGTCCAGATTCAAGAAACATTTTCTTCACAAAAGTCAAAGAAATACATTGAACACGTAACAAACGAGGTGGTTACTAAATGCCTGATTCACAATCTAAATATTAGCATTCATTTATATAAACTTTGGCATTTACCTATGATTTTGTGCTAAACCATCCCTAAAGATGACTAAAGATATCATTATTTTTATTAACTATATAAGTTGCAAAATTACCACAAAAGGAAATAACCCAATTTAGAAAAAAAATTTGTTGATGCACTTAATGCATCGGGTGCACAGATGTGATTGGTGCATTTCTTTTTCCTTCTCACAAAAAAAAAAAAAAGCGCCAGTCACATCGGTGCACCCCCGCGCATTCAACCCTTCATTAAGGAGCTCTTAAAATGCAGTAAACTCCCTCTTAGTGTGCAACCAGATGCATTGGATTGGGCGTGTACACACAATATATCCTCGAATGTATGCAGCTCAAGTCAACTAAATAACTTAAACAACATGAACAATAAGTTTTTATTAACCATGAAATGAAATTGCTAACATTTATTCTGTCATCTACAGTTCTTTTTTAGTAGGTAAAGGTTCGGTTTTCTACAGTTATCTGAAAGAATCAATAAAACTGTAGGGCAACATCAATGTTATCAAATGCGAAACGCGCCAAAAAACTCTAAAGTCTATTAGGACTTTAAGCGCAAAACGCAAATAAAGGGTGGGCTTTAATGAAAAAAGCCGCAACTGGAGAAAAAATAAAAGTATGTACATATAGTCTAAGAACAATAAATATAAAAAATGGACAAAGAAATTGAGAAAAGATTACAATAAAGTGAAATATCAATTATTTAGTGTCACATTTTCAGGATTACACCCATTGGCAAGGAAAAGCATGCCTTAGAACCTTTATACAACACCGAAGCGTCCATAAAGCGAGGTGAAGCGCTCAACATGTTTTGAGCCTCGCTTCAGGGCTTAAGCGCGCCTTTTACAACACTGGGTAACATCTTATTCAAACACTTCAAAGAGCCAAATTAATATCCTAGAATAGGAGGATAGCTCCCACTGACACAAACGTGAAGTAATTAAATATGTCATGGTCAAAATGCATATGCTTTAAAATGAAGGGCCATAGGAACAGAGCATTAATGCAACAGGACCCAGTACCCAGACCTTCTTTACTTACTACTGCTCTTTCATATCAATGGCAAGTCCCTTTAGACCACCAAAAAAATGGGGAAATACCTACAATGGTCTCCACAAATTTTTCTAATCTCTGGTCCTTGTAGCTAAATTGTAGAGTATGGCTCTTAGTACCTATAATTTTCTTTTGCAATGCAGCATTATAACAACAAATCCATGTGTTAAGTACATTACCAACAAATAGGAAACACAACAAAGTTTCTTTACTCCATTTTGTATTACCGACACCTACACTCACACCTGAAAACAACCCAACAGAGAAAACACTATAGATTGTTGGGCAACTTTTACCCATCCAACCGACTGAGGTGGATTCAAGATTTGATCTTTATAGGTTCGATATGCCATTGAACTCACTAATTATTTGAGTTACTAGGTTCAACATTTAATATTCGGACATATTAATCAAAACATATATATAGAGTATGTGCCTAAGCTACTGCTACGTAGCTATTTACAACTACACCTCAATCAGAATCAAGGTAGGAATATATCTAAGTAATAAAACTTTATGACTCTAACAAGCTCATAAGAGAGAAAAGCTTACTCTCATTTTCATCAAAGTCAATGCTAATCTCTCTATCTCTAGTACAGCAGGCAAGTCTCCTCCTCATGAGTACCATCTTAATTACTCCTGGACAAAATGTACTTGAGATTACAAAGGATTATCTCTAAATTTGCTGCTCAACAACCACCTGTATCAACCAACCAGCCAACAGTGAAAATGTTAAAGACAAAGTTCAATATGAGAAAACATGGCAAAATGAAGAAGACAAGGAGAAAATTATTTAGTAGCCTCACTATCATTATTATGGTGATTTGGAGTAAAAGCTACCTCTAATCTTATCCCCATAAAGAAGTTATGAAAATGAAGGCACTTGAATATTTATGAACTCACAATTAACCAAACCCCTTTATTCCTCTATTTCTAAAGCTAGGAAATTGATTGATACACACTCATTTAACAACTTTAGTGAAACTGATGACTTAATTAGTTACATGTCAATTTTAGCTAACTTCAACAAACCAGCTTCACCAACCTACTCTGGCCAGAAAGGACAAAAATAAAAAAAGTAACGGATCCAAAAACCAATCAAATCAGAATATCATATGGTCCATAATATGTTATGAGTGGGCCCAGTTTCCTATTTGACTCAGAGCTCAAAATTACTATACTTTCTCAAAATCTGTGATTCCATCATGGTCACTGGGCTCGAGTCTTGAAATATAAAATCAGAAAAAAAAAAAAAAGGAACCCACTTTTTCTATTACTTTATAACTAGTTCATCATTGTGTTATAGAAAATATTAGAAAATAGGGGGGGAGATAACCTTTTTGCTTAATAAAAAATTCGCTTTTGCGATGGAAAAGTCAGAAAAAAAGGTTAGAATCGTGTCAGAAGCTTTAGATTTATTTTTAAGGGGATTTTTCATAAATGCTCAAATATAAACACAGAAAATCAGAATAATGCAAAAAAAAAAAATGAAGAAAGCTAGAAATTTTGAAGCTCATTGCATCTAAAAACTAACAGAAGGGGCAAGAAAAACATTAAGTCCTCCACACAAACACACCTCACACGTTGGCCACCGACAAATTTGAAGTTGATTTTGGAATTTGGTGTGCTTTGTGCAAAACAATCGCTCCATAAGGATAAGCAAAGAAGAAAATATAGTAATCTTTAGCTATTTTTATTTTGTGAAAAAAAGAAAAAAAAAAGGAAAGGAAGAAAAGCTGGAAAATGAAGAAAGATTAGTAGAAGAAAAGGGAAAACAATGGAGAGTAATAACAAGAACAAACCTTTATTTGATCAAATGAAGCATCTACTTTCTGAAGGATAAAAAGAAAAATGGTTGTCATTCTGCATTTATCTTTAGATTCTTAGTACTGAGAAGAAAGCTGATTTTTTTTTTATATATTTTTTCTGGGTGAAATGGTGGGAATATAAAGACAAGATTGGAGGAAGAGGAAGGAAATGAGTGAGTGAGGGTATTAAAAGAATCTACAGAAAGTAGTAGACCAATAGTAGTAGACAGAGAGAGTGGGTAGAGAGAATATCGTATTTATGTGAACAGAAAAAGCCATGGAGAGTTGGACACGTTGGCGTAGGGGCTCGCGCATTCTTTTTAAGAATTAATCAAAAAAATCGTTCACCATTTATCGTCCATGTATATTGTTTACCGTGAAAATGGTAATTATAATTATATTTAATTTTGTAGTTTTAAAAATATGTAATTTATTTTAATATTAGTTGTTTAGACAATAGATGCTAAGTGAGAGTTAAGAAAAATGAGATAATAACAAAGGGCAATGGTGTTATGCAAACCAAACAGACTTGAGACGATGTCTCGAGCTGGCCAAAACTGGGCCTCGAGGTCGAGCTAGAGTGCTTGACAGGGGGCGATCGATGGAGGAATAACAGTGTAAAGGGTATCGAGGATAGCCTCTTTATGATCAATAATGAGCAATAAATGAAGATCAATAAATGAAACACAATAAATAAATGGAGCAATTGTAGAGTATGTTTAAGTTAGAGAGCGGGGAATGTTGTTGTTCTTGTATTGAATATCATGTCTGTTACAAAATGACAAAGGTCCCCTTTATATAAGAGGGGGAATCTCGGCATAGTACTTGTGTAATTATTACAAAGAAATGCAGCTGGTACAGCTATTTAATGTTTCGGTACGGACTTGTACTATTCTTGCAGACTTGGTCAGCTTTAACCACGTGTATTTTGGGAATTTCCCATTTTTTCATGATGGTCATCGATTTACACCGCCCCGAGGTCGAGCGTGGAAAATCCTCGATATGCTTCCTCGATGTCAAACTCGAACTGCGCTTCGAGCCCTCTGAAGACAGGCTATGGAATGCCATAAGGATCATAAAATTAGGCTCTCCGATTTTAACCATATATATATAGTGTATGTATATAACTATACATAATCTATATATATTATTAAAAAGTAAAGAGTAAATCAAATTGGTTATCTGTGTAAGAATCCCATTTTGTTTTGACCTAGTCCGATTCTGTATTCGAACCCAACAAATCTAAGTTTAAATTGTGTATAGTTCATTAGAGAGGGGAGCGTTCTTTACCAACCATTTTTTACTTCTATGAGTCAAATTCAGAAACTCTAATTAAGAATAAGAGATCTTATCCAACCCATTGTAATCTTCAATAAACACATGTTACTCATTTCAAGGCTAGGCACTTGATTGAATTGAGGTTTAAAATATTAATTTGACTTATACATTAATTTGAAGTTATGAAAATGCGAGTAGTGCATTAGCACGGACGTTTCTACTACTAAAACTAGTACAAATTATTTTTTGGACTTTTGCAACCATTATAGTATAATTTCCACTCATCTTATGTGGCTTGCTATTATGACATGGACTCTTCATAGCTATCAACAATAGAAGAGTACCAATAATTCACAAAGACGATGCTACGTTTGGTCCTAGATTTTTAAATTTGTTTTAAAAAATCTGATTTAGATGAAACAGTATTTTAAGAGGCGTTTTCGGAACGAGTCCCAGGACGAACTTTGGGGCGAGGCGCACCAAAAATATCCTGAGGCAGTGGGGTTGACCGAAAGTCTCAAGAGGCGTACACCCAGCAATTAGGGGCGTGCGTTCGGGGCGTACGCCCCGGCGTTTGAGGCAGGTTTTTGCAGTGAGGCGTAAGCTCCAGGGACTTTTTCAAATTAAAACAAAATTTATTGAATAAATCCTTCATATAATACCCAAATTCTCAAAAATCAACTTGTAATTACTAAAAACTTTTAAAGAGCTTTTGAAATATATCAAATTTAAAAATCAAGACCTTTTTATTTATTAAAGCCCTAATTTATAGTCTTTTCTAATTCTTCATCTTGTTTACTAGTCTGCTAATATCTTCCAAAACAACGAATATTCAATTTTTTTAACAAGTACAAAGAGAACTCATCAATTTCAAATTGCGGGTTAGTCATCCTATTTATTCCTCCAAGTAAAAAAATTTATTCTTTTCGACCCAAGTTACTTGTGCTTGTAAGTTTTTTGTGAGAATGGAGCACGCGCGCGCGCGCGCACACACACACACACACACAGATATATATATATATATATATATATATATATATATATAGTATTTTTTTAATTTTTATGTAATTTTACCTGTTTATAAATATTTACTGTAATTATATTATTTTATAAAATATTAAAAATTAAATACCAATGGGCTTATGCCTCGTTGAGGCATATGTAAAATGTCTCACCTTATGCCAACGCCTTTTAAAACACTGGGGTGAAGTTTCGTTTGAAGATAAAAATGTGTTTGGACATTAGTTTTCAAAACATATTTCACTTTTTTTATTTTTGAAAAAATATGAAACATGACTTATACCCACAAGTTCTAAAAATTACAAATACCCAGCGGTACCTTTATCAATAACATTCATTATATTATCGCAAACCATAGTCCTGAACATAAATAAATTTGGTACAAAATTATCATTTTTATAATGAACTAGATAATACACTATCAGATGACCGAGCATGACGAAGCAGCGTTGTTACAAAATAATAAATGGTGGGATCTTTTATAAAATATAAAAGTTTGGGACAATTTTTAAAAAATGTAATAGTGATATTTTGGGTCAAAACCAGTTCTGGAGCTAGTTTAAGGATTTAAGTTTTGAGTTTTGGGAATTTGCCAAGATGTAGATAAAATCTATGGCCAAACATGTATTTGCCAAAAAAAACAGATATATTTTGACAAAATCTATAACCAAACGGGTCCAATATTGTAGAAATGGCATCGGGGAACCATTATTTAAAGTGGTATTTATTTTTTATCCAGCAATTTTAATGTTGAGCAAAAATAGCCGTTATTTTATTAATATTAATATGAAAAGATATTTTTACCCTTTCCTTTTCTTCCCAAACCCTCGCTTCTCTCTCTCAAGTTCGATACCCATTATTGATCTCTCAAATTGTGATGACCCAAAATGTCACGATCCAAAATCACAGGTCATGATGGCACCTAACTCGACTCGCTAGGTAAGCCAACTAACAATAGATACAAGCCAAAAGAATATATAAGAAACTAAAATATGATTGTCTGAACTTTTTCAAATTTACCCAAGAACCGATAGTACGAATCATGAGCTTCTAGGATTCAGAATTTACAAAGCTAATACAAATAATCACACGATCTGTTTGAAAACTACATGAACAAATTAATAATGTCTAAAACTACCAAGGACAAGTGACAGCTTCTATCCAAAATACACGAACATCTTCAGGGTCAGCTCCCGACTTCTCCAGCAGCGCCGCTCCAATAGTCTGCACGGAGTGTGCAGTATTAGTACAACCGACCACATGTACTGGTAAGTATCTTGACTAACCTCGTCGAAGTAGTGATGAGGCTTTTTAGTTAAAAGATGCTTATTGATAACACTGTAATGTAAACTAGCAATAGTACTATATCACAGTATAATAGAATAGAGTACATGACACGACTGTGCAGAGCAATAACGGAGTACCAAAAAGAATCACAATTCAACAGTTTCCAGCATCTCGACCAATCGTTTCCTTAGAACGAAAACCCATGAACCACAACAAATCACCTCAAAACTTTCATAGTGAGAGAGAAGCATTCAAGACATCAAATCTAACGGCACGAAAACACCCTTCGTGCATTTATCTCATCCTCACCATATATGCGTAAAAGAGTATCCGCCAAATGATAGAAATACCGATAATAGAAATGACAAGGAAGGAAATACGCAAACAGTAAGAATGAACGAGAATGTACAGAAGAACATCAGTAACAGACTAAGCAGATAGCATATAGGTAATGACAACAATTAGGAAAGAGGGTTATAACTTCAACTAACTAGCATGATGGAGGCGTGAAGATAGATATAACAAATAAGAGAAGAGGAGAGGGGTGCATGTTCTTTGTAATGCAACAAGTAGAGCATGAATGGACAACATGGAAGAAGATTTGTACCTAAGTGCAACAAAATGGACATGGCATGGATGAAATCATAACAGCAGGAAGTAGACATGATGTTTACAAGTTAAACGAGTAGAAGGTATAGACAACACAACAGCGGTTGAGATAGAGATTTAGGGACATAACAGTGATAACAAGCCACATAAGACCATAAGTACAACCATAACAATTCAAGGTAAGACATAAAGATAACTGCAAGAAAAGAATATCATAACATAATGCATGTCCCTCGTCCTTACTTGCACGGAAACACCCATCGTGCCATGAACTCGCAATGATACAAAAGTATAAAAGTATAAATGCAATGGCACGACATCACCTTTCGTTCTTTTACTCACAAATGACATGGCACGACATCACCCTTCGTACTTTTACTCTCAATAATATGGCACGGCATCACCCTTCATGTTTTTACTCTCAATAATATGGCACAGCATCACCCTTCGTGCCTTACACTCTTCCTCACATAATAATGAATATAAACAATGGCACGGCATCACCCTTCATGCTTTACACTCTTCCTCACATGATAATTAATGAATATAAACAATGGCATGGCATCACCCTTCGTGCTTTACACTCTTCCTCACAAAGCATATGAAATTCAGTAAAATGGTAAGGCAGGAAGTATAAACAACATTGGGGAGAGTGTTCAAACGAATATTCCAAACAGATTCTCAATCACTGTTTTTCAAGCCAATAATGATTCAATGAATCCTCAAGGTACATATAATTAAAGTACTTCCAAAAATCCCACAATTTATCAACAATACAAGTATGGAATCTAGCACCTCAAAATATCAGCCATAGCAACGTATTAATGATTATGCATAGAGATGACCGAATTAGACACATCAATGTATTCTAAAAAAATTCATCAAATTGATTAAGATATATTAGGCTAAGTTCCGACTCTAACATTTAACACTATGTTCTTAATATCTAGAAGTCAAGTAAGGCATGAAGCAAGAAGGTTATGAAATTCTACAAAACACAACTATAACACAATCTACCCCCGATCATGATTAACCCTGGCACATATATATACGCTCGTCACCTCGCATATGTATAATCCCCCCCCCCC